>JAGFNQ010001428.1:904424-1022165 GCA_024364735.1 Boesenbergia rotunda | reverse complement strand
CACATCTTGGGTTCTTGGTGTTTTGTGAACTACCTCAAGTTGCTAGCACAACTAAGGTAGTTCTTCTCCGAAGTAGAGATATCGTGTTCGTGTGGATACGAATAGAGGCACGGACACTTGAACGTGCAAGAGATCCGGCGGCGCTTGGACGAGCGGGATAAACGTAAGGGCACGCTCTAAAGGTATACGCTTCAGATAGATCATTAGATAGATGATTTCGTACGAGTTTTTCTTTCGCATGGATCGCTCGAGGGATCTTGTTTCCGCTGCGTTTTTGTGTTTATGTCACCTGAAGATCCCAACAATGAATGACATAGAAACTTGGATAAGTGTTGCAGATGGCTTCGAGGCGCCCGTCGATGAAAGAGGAGATCCTACCCCTATGAGAACATGGTCTAAGGATGTGATGAAAAGGGCGCAGTCAAATGCCAAGGCCACCACTACACTGCAGTGCGGGCTCTCCAAGGAGCAACTGAACAAAGTGGGGTCATTCAAGAGCGCCAAAGAGCTATGGGACAAGTTGGTAGAACTGAACGAGGGGTCCAACGAGTCCAGAAGAGCCAAGAAGGACTTGTTGGTGACTCAACTGCAATCCCTCTCCATGAAGAGCAACGAGACCGTCAGTCAGCTGCATGGAAGGGTAAAGGAAGTAATCAACGAGCTCCATGTAATTGGAGAGAAAATCAAAAACCGGGATATCGTCAGGTATGTCTTACAAGCCTTCCCGAGAACCACCCTGTGGGCATCCATGGTTGATGCTTACAAGGTATCGAGGGACTTATCTTTAGTTAAATTAGACGATCTATTTTGTGAATTTGAACTGCACGAGCAAGCTAACATTTCGGCAAAAGAGAAAGGTATTGCTTTTGTTGCAGAAAAGGAGAAGAAGAGGAGAAAGGAGAAGAAGAAGAAGGTGATCTACTCATCATCCTCGGACTCAGAGGAGTCAAGTGCCTCCATGGACAGTGATCAAGAGGCCTTTATGGTAAGAAAATTTCGTAAAGCATTTAAAAGTTTTTCTAACAAATCATATGCTAGGAAAGGGGCCAAAGGTAAGGGTAAGGCCAAGGAGATAATCTGCTACAACTGTCATCAAGAGGGACATATGAAGAATGAATGTCCACAGTTGAAGAAGAGGGAGGACAAGAAGGAAGAGAAGAAGAAGAATGACAAGAAGAAGTCAAAGGGAAAGGAGAAGAGTGCCACGAACCTCAAGGCAACTTGGGACAATCCTTCATCCTCAGAGGAAGAAGAAGAGCAAGTCTCCCACTTCGCTCTTATGGCACAAGATGGTTCAGATTCTTCAGACGATGAACGGAGCTCAAGCAGTGAAGATGAGAGCTCCTCCACCTCATCATCATCAGAGTCAGAAACCTCGGTAAGTGAGGTATACCACTTACCCTCTTCTACCTTAGTGAAAATTATTTCTAGCACGAACATGGATTTAGCTAAGGCTAGAAGTAGAATTAAGGATCTTAAGGAAGAAATTACCATGCTTAGAGTAGAAGCTATTAAACTTAAAGATTTGCATGCTAGCTCTACCTCTTCACATGTCTCACATATTGAAAATGAAAATAGAGAGTTAAGGAAACAAGTAGATGACCTCACAAAGGCCCTTAGGAAATTTCAAGTAGGATCAAGTAACCTTGATATGATCATTAACAGCCAAAGGGCGGTATACAACAAGGCAGGATTGGGTTATAGGCCTAAGACCAAGGAGGTAGCCTTTGTTTCACTCAATGGTAGGGTTGGTGCATCTAGGAGATTAGGGGCTAGGGGAATCACAAAGAAGGCATGGGTACCTAAGAAATTTTTAAATGAATCTTCTGGATCAAAAATATGGGTACCAAAAGAGTGTGTTTTTCGTGTTTAGGTAAAAGTGAAGGAGGCCCCAACCTTGTGGATAGTAGATAGTGGATGCTTAAGACACATGACCGGAGATGTGAGCAAATTCACCACTGTTAGCTACTTAAGAGAAGGGACGGTCTCCTTTGGGAACAGTGGAAAGTTAAGGATCATTGGTAGGGGCACAATTGAGGTATCTCCCACTATTTCAATTCATAAGGTACTTTTAATTAAGGATATGAAGTTTAATTTATTAAGTGTAAGTCAACTATGTGATGCCGGGTTTAGAGTAGAATTTCATGCTAAGAAATGTGTAATAAGACAAAGTGAATCAAACACTATCATATTAGAAGGGTTTAGAGAGGCAAACTTGTATTATCTTTATCTATCTTATGCTACTAACAATGTTGTCAAGTGTCTCATGTCCAAAGAAGAAGAAGGGTAGTTGTGGCACCGAAGACTTGGACACATCAACATGAGGAACATTGCAAGAGTGGCCAAGAAGAATTGGTGAAGGGGCTCACAATGATCAAGTACGAAAAGAACAAGTTGTGTGATGCATGCCAAGAGGGTAAGCAATCCAAAGCATCACACAAAGGTAAAACCTTAATTACCACTTCCTTGCCTTTAGAACTTTTACATATAGACTTGTTTGATTGCCATAGTACTCCATCACTTGTAGGGAGTAAGTATTGCTTAGTAATAGTAGATGACTTTTCTAGGTTTACTTGGGTCTACTTCTTGAAACATAAGGATGATACCCTAGACATATTTATAGGATTTAGTAAAAGGGTAGAAAATGAAAAGAACATCAAAATAAACCGAATTAGGAGTGACCATGGTGGGGAGTTCCAAAACGCTAGTTTCACACAATTTTGTGTGGAAAATGGGTACAAGCATGAATTTTCATGCCCTAGGACTCCTCAACAAAACGGGGTAGTTGAGAGGAAAAACCGAGCCTTACAAGAAGCGGCTAGGACTATGCTTAATGCATACTCTCTTCCTAGCTACTTTTGGGCCGAAGCGGTTAACACCGCTTGCTACATTCAAAACCGGGTGTTGGTACATAGATTTTTAGGAAAAATACCCTTTGAACTTTTGAACGGAAGGGTACCCCAAATCCACTATTTTAGGGTCTTTGGATGTAAAGTTTACATCTTAAACACCAAAGACGACCTAAGAAAATTTGAGTCAAAAGTCGATGAAGGAATCTTAGTAGGGTATTCATTGACTAGTAGGGGCTATAGAGTGTACAACAAGAGGACGAAGGCGATTGAGGAGTCCTCAAATGTCAAATTTGATGAAACCACTAGTACTTACCCTAGAAAGGCTTCCATTGATAAGGATATAGAAGAGGTCCAACCCCTTGCCCAAAGAACCCAAGACCTACATTTGGAGGGCAATGATCAAGGGGGAGTAAGAAATACACTAGAGGATGAGGAAGAAAGAATAAATGAACCTACAACCTCTAGACCCTTGAGACATCACCATGATCATCCTTTTGACCAAATTGTGGGTGATGTCACTCAAGGAGTAAGGACTAGGTCCTATTTTAGGGATCAAACTAGTCAAATAGCCCTTATCTCCCAATTAGAACCCAAGACCATTGATGAAGCATTGGGAGATGTTGATTGGGTCTTAGCCATGCAAGAAGAGCTAAACCAATTTGAGAGGAGTGAAGTTTGGGAGTTAGTTCCTAGGCCCACTGATTGTACCATTGTAACTACTAGATGGGTCTTTAGGAACAAATTAGATGACCAAGGTAAAATCACTAGGAACAAGGCTAGATTAGTGGCTAGGGAGTTTAACCAAGTTGAGGGATTAGACTATGATGAGACTTATGCCCCCGTAGCTAGGTTAGAATCAATTAGAATTCTACTAGCCTATGCTGCTCACATGGGTTTTACACTCCACTAAATGGATGTGAAATCGGCATTCCTAAATGGGATCATTAAGGAAGAGGTTTATGTAGAACAACCCCCTGGGTTTGAGGACCCAAACTATCCAAGACACGTATTCAAATTAAGGAAAGTCTTATATGGATTGAAACAAGCTCCCCGGGCTTGGTATGAAAGGCTCTCTTCATTTTTGGTGTCTAAGGGGTTTAGGAGAGGAACAATTGACCCTACATTGTTCCTAAAATCTAAGGATAAGGACATTTTTGTTGCCCAAGTCTATGTAGACGATATTATTTTTGGGTCAACAAATAATGACTTCCTACAAGAATTCATCAAGTGTATGGAAGATGAATTTGAGATGAGCCTTGTAGGAGAGTTAATCTTTTTCTTAGGCCTTCAAGTTAAGCAAACTAATGAAGGTACACATGTATTTCAAACCAAATATGCTAAGGAGATACTAAAGAAATTTGGTTTAGAACATGCTAAGGAAGCATCTACACCCATAGGAACTAATGTAAAAATGGATAGTGACCTTGAAGGCAAAATGGTAGACTCTAAACAATATAGGAGCATGATTGGTAGCCTCCTATAACCGCAAGTAGACCCGACATACTTTTTACGGTAGGTATGTGTGCTAGGTACCAATCTTGTGCCAAAGAGTCCCATTTGATTGTAGTCAAAAGGATCTTAAGATATGTGAAAGGAACCCTAAATGTCGGACTTTGGTATCCTAGAACCCCAAATGTTGACCTAATTGGATACACCAACTCGGATTATGCGGATT
The DNA here is from genome assembly GCA_024364735.1 of Boesenbergia rotunda. Classification (NCBI taxonomy): domain Eukaryota; kingdom Viridiplantae; phylum Streptophyta; class Magnoliopsida; order Zingiberales; family Zingiberaceae; genus Boesenbergia; species Boesenbergia rotunda. The sequence continues at coordinate 1,017,638 of JAGFNQ010001428.1, read as the reverse complement.
GTAAGTTAGATAGGAAGAGTACAAGTGGAGGGTGTCAATTCCTTGGGTCTTCTTTAGTCAGTTGGAGTAGTAGGAAACAACCATGCGTTGCCCTATCAACAACGGAAGCAGAATATGTGGCAATGGGTGGATGTGTTTCCCAACTCCTTTGGATTATGCACACCTTAGAGGACTATGAGCTACATTACACCAAGGTCAAAATCTTGTGTGATAATGTAGGCACAATCAACTTAACTATAAATCCGGTTCACCATTCTAGAACAAAACACATTGAAGTGAAACATCACTTCATTAGAGACCATGTGGCAAGGGGAGACATAGAACTACACTATGTTGAATCAAAGTCGAACCTAGCCGACATCTTTACCAAGCCTCTTCCTGAATCAGAGTTTACATCCTTAAGAAGAGGCCTTGGAATGTGTTTTGTGGAAGTATAGGAAGAACTTGGAGACATTAGAATTAAAAAGGGTGCTTGATCCATTAGGGTGATACATTTGGCTCACTTGTGCTTGTGGCACATTGTTGGACCATTAAAAGTATCAAAATATCAAAACTAGACCAACTATGGAGAAGGCAAGTGTTTAATCAATGGACACTTTGCCAAAGATCATAGTTGGACATTTTAAAGCTTTGAAAACCATTTTATGTTTTACATGCTGTGAAATGTTTTTCAAAGTTATAGATTTGCAAAATTGGTTTTAGAGTTTGATACAAAATGTAGTGGTTTTCAAAGTTTTTTGAGTTTTTATCAAAAGTCATGCATGTTTGAAATATTATATGGTTTAATATTTTTCCCTGATAGAATATAACATTTCAAACATGTATGCAAAATTTTACAATTTTTAGAATTTTTTGGAATTTTCTAGGAGTTTCTGAAATTCGACAGAAAAACTGAAAAATCAAACTGATAGCGTATTAGTCGACTGCCCTATGGGCAATCGACTGGCACGCAAGTTTTCAGCCACTATGAGTAATTTCAGAAACTGAGAATCTTCTCATTTGATGCCATGGGTTTTGGTTGCTTGAGGCAATCATTTTGATGGTGTCAAAGGGGGAGAATGGGTGGTTTAAGTTAGAACTTTGACTTAAAATGGATGATTTTAGGTATTTTTCCTAACTTAGACCTTAAAGGGTTAAAATTTAGAGAAAAGACATGGATTAAGGGGGAGGTACCTCTTAGGTTCTGATATGTCTTTTATATTGCTGTTGTTAAGTGGAATCTTAACTTGAAACTTGATTAGATTTGAAACTGTGGAGAGGACATAGGTTAAGGGGGAGGTTACCTCTTAGGAGTATTATGTCTCATGATGTTTCAATTGCTATCTTTTGCTATTTGCTTTTGATGTTATTTATCTCTAACTTAAACATATTGGCACACATCAAGAAAGGGGGAGATTGTTGAGGCAATCGGCCCTTAAATGATTGGGAGATCATGGTTTTGATGTGTAGGCGAATAGGTTTAAAGTTAGAGTATTTTGTTGTATTTGATTTGTGTGATTGAGTTTGCAGGACTTGGAGAATCACACTTGGTGAACCTATCCGAGGGACGAGAGCCGAGGGAGGAGAGCTCCAAGGGCAAGCCGGGAAGTGGACTTCAAAGGGCACACGTGAAGGGTGGCATGGAGGCAAGCCAAGGGAAGGCTTGTGTGCGCATCCGAGGGACGATAGCCAGAGGAAGAGAACTTTAAGGGGCGAGCCAAGGGAGCAGACCTGAAGGCACACGCGAAGGAGAAGGTTTGAGGTGGCTGGAGCTGAGCTGGGAGGCAGGGCAGTCGACTGGCCCAGAGGCAGTCGACTGCTAAAACCCACAGAAAGTTCGCAGCTTCGGACCAGTCGACTGGCCTTGGGGCAGTCGACTGGTATACCCCAAAACTAGCCGATGGCTAGCTGTTGGCTAGCCGTTGGCCGACATTTAATGCCGGGCCAGTCGACTGCCCTTGGGGCAGTCGACTGGTGCGAGCCTGGACAGACTGCGAATCTGTCCTTTTCACCTATAAAAGGAGGCCTCTTTACACGTGTCGATATAGTTCCGTACAGTAACGAAGTGCTGCCAAATTGTAGAGTGTTCTTTTGCTTCCTTCATCGTATTTCTACATCTGTAAAGAGGAAGCTACTGCTGTAAAGGTTTCTCCACCTCAAGGAGACTTTTCGATAGTGAAAAGTGGTGCTCGCGGCGTGGATCCTTGGATTAGTCACCCATCTGGGTGGATACCAAGTAAAAGACTTTTTGTTAGCATTGTTATTCTCTTACATATTATTTCCGCTGCGCTAACAGTTTTTTAGAGATCAAACAGTCCGCGAAAGTGCATTCACCCCCCCCCTCTGCACGCCTACATCGATCTTTCATCTGTTTAGTAAGTAAACAGCTGTCTTAAGCGCATAGCCCCAAAAGGATTTTGGAAGAGTTGCATGATTCATCATAGATCTAACCATGTCCATCAAGGTTCGGTTACGCCTCTCAGATACACCATTATGCTGTGGTGTATATGGCGGAGTCCATTGAGACAATATCCCATTGTCCCTAAGAAAATCTTGAAACTCTTGAATCAAGTATTCACCACCCCGATCGGATCGAAGTATCTTAATACTTTTGCCAAGCTGTTTCTCTACTTCACTTCTGAACTCTTTGAATTTCTCAAAAGCTTCAAATTTGTGTTTCATTAAGAACACATACCCGAATCGTGAGTGATCATCGATAAAGGTAATGAAGTAGCTATAACCTCCTTGTGTAAGAGTTGACATTGGTCCACATACATCAGTATGTATTAGACCAAGCAATTCTCCCACTGGTTTACCTTTTCCGGAAAAGGGTAATTTGGTCATCTTGCCTTTTAAGCATGATTCGTATGTATCAAATGAACCGGGTTCAAATGATTCCAGAATTCCACATCGGTGTAATTTGGTCATGCGTTTCTTACTTACATGGCCAAGACGACAATACCACGTATAGGAGTCTATTTGATTATCTATTCGAGCACGTTTGTTGCTAACTTCGATATTGAAAATGTCACCGGATAAATCTAACGTGTAGATACCATTGTATAAAGTTACGGTCCATAAAGAACACCATTTAAAGTTATGTAACAGCAATTGTTACTAAAAGTTAAATGATAACCCTTTTCATTCAAGCATGAAATAGATACAATGTTCTTTATTAACGAAGGAACAAAATAACAATTATCCAATTCTAAGACAAGTCCAGTAGGGAGTTTTAGCAAATATGTTCCGATGGCAACAGCAGCAATCTTTGCTCCATTTCCAACTCGCAAATCCGCTTCTCCCTTGACGAGTCTTCTTCTATTCCTTAGCCCCTGTATGTCATTACATATATGTGAGCTACACCCAGTATCAAGTACCCAGGTGGACGAGGAAATACAGTGACATTCAATAACGAAGATACCTGAAGAGGATGGGGCATCGGATGCCTTCTTCTTCAAGGACTCAAGATAAACCTTGCAGTTTCTTCGCCAGTGACCCTCCTTGCCACAGTGATGGCAAGTGCCTTTTGGTGACTTTTCAATCTTTTTGGCCTTTTTCTTCTTTCCCTTATTCTGTTCTTTGGGCTTCCTCTTAGAGCCTTTCTTTGAGGAACCAACTAATAGTACCGTCTTCTGATCCTGCTTTACAGAAGGCTCTACAGTCTACAGCAGGTTGAGCAACTCAGGAATGGTAGTCTCCAGCTTGTTCATCCGATAGTTCATCACAAATTGTGAGTAACTCTTGGGCAAACAATGCAGAATTAGGTCAACACTTAGTTCGTGATCTATTGCAAATCCGAGTGTGCCTAGTCGCTCAATGTACCCCAACATCTTCAACACAAACTGTGAGACAGAAGTGCCTTCCTGCATCTTAGAGGTGAAGAGGAGTCTGGAGACCTCGAACCTTTCGGATCTCGCCTGTTCGTCAAACAGCTCATGAAGATGGAAAATGATGGTACGAGCATCCTTATGCTCATGCTGCTTTTGCAGCTCAGGTACCATAGCGGCCAGCATGATGCAACTCGCAAGTTCAGAATCGGACACATGTTTCTGATAGGCCACTAACTGGTCTGGAGTTGCATCTTCTGGAGGATGGTTGGGAAGTTGTTCTTCAAGGACATAAGCAAGCTTTTCTGCCTTAAGGACTATCCTCAGGTTTCGAAGCCAGTCCATGAAGTTTGGCCCAGTCAGCTTATTGGTGTCAAAAATGGAACGCAAATTTAGAGAAAACATGATCAAGTGATTATCCTAGAAATACAAATTGAGCTTATGTGAGAAGAATGATAAAGAATGCATCAATATACATTAATTAAATCCTATTTATTTTTCGAATTGAATAACCCTTTTTATCAATTCGGGAGATCGTAGGAACATCTCCAAATAGGTTGATATCCAACCATAGATAAGAACAACCATGGCTAGAGTCCATCAAGTTATTCTTAGCTATGAAGGTAGGTAATTATACCGATTACATATTATACATATGTAACTATCACATTATGCTATCAACTAATTGAATGTTTGCATAAATCATTGGGTTGTTAACTCATTAACAAGTATGCAACAATATACATAGCACCCAACTGCACCTCTCTTTACATCGACCTTGGTTGTGGCACAACAAATCGATGCTCCAAGCTTAAGGCTGACCCATTAATCAAGAAATAGTTTTAATATGGTTGGAGCTCATCAACCGTTTAGTCAGGCTTGGATGTGTCTAACAACTAAAACTAAGGATTCACCTCTGACTCCAACTATATTAATCATAAACTAATTCCATGGTTTGAACATGTTGAGGTTCAAGCCGGGCATGGATGTGTCCATCAACCCAAACGAGAAACAAAACTCCGGTTCTAATCATATTAATGGAAGGTGTTCGCCTTAATATTTTGTAAGGGGTTTTGGGTCTCATCCTTTTCCTTTTAAGCACATTCATGACATATAATTATGTCATGTTCTAACGATTTCCTTAATAAAGTATGTATGTGACTTAATTTATCAAGTCTCATTAATTGAATTAGGAACCGGATTTCCTAATTCTAATTTCATACTTTATTCAATAAATTGTTTTGGGAAACAATTTCCTAAATTGTCATAATCAATTTCGGAAATAATATGTTTAAGACTTTGATTTCTCTAAATTAAATCTTATTGAATTAAAAGACAGATTCCCTTAATTCAACCACATATTATTTACATGAAAATCTTATTTAAGGAAATAAACTCTATAGGAAACAATTTTCCTAATTAATTTTAGAGACAACAATATGTAAGAGCATCACCTCATAAATCAAATAAGGAAATTATTGTTTGAGAATCACCTCAAAAAATTTCCAAGATTTGATCACATATTTTATTTATGGATAATTAATTATAACAAATTATTTACTTTGGGTGGCTCCCCGAGGCACTCCACAAAGAAAAAAAATTTGTTGTAAATCTAATTTGGCCTGCTCCCCGAGGCATAACCAAATTAAACTTGACAATTAAAGAACTTGTTAATAATATAATTTGGATGGCTCCCCGAGGCCTACCCAAATCAATTTTAACAATTCATATTCAAAATAGGAAATTAAATTATAACAACTAACTTTAAGAGCAATGATACGCAGCATGAATTTGTAGCATGAAACCCAACATGAATGACGTGGCGCTTTTTATATACGCATCCGATTGCCACTTGGACATCAACGGCGACCTCCGGCCGCCGCTCCGAACCAAACTATACCCTGGGGGGCATAGTGAACCCATCGGGGATCGCTATAATTATAGCGCCACGTCATTCATGTTGGGTTTCATGCTACAAATTCATGCTATATATCATTTTTCTAACTTTAATTTGGGTGGCTCCCCGAGGCACTCCCCAAAGTAAAAAATTTTGTTAATAATTTAAAAATCAATTTGAATTTAATTGTCAATTAATGTTTCCATAAAATGTCTAGACTTTCATGAAAAGAAAGTGCCCAAAATTACGAGCTTTCCATAAATGGAAAGTTTCCAAAATTAATAGGTTTTCAGAATTATTGTAAGTTTCTGGTACAAAGAAAACTTACGTATTTTCAAAATTGGAAAATTTCCAAAATTAGGAAATTTCTAAAATTGGAAAGTTTCCAAAAATGGAAAGTTTTCACAATTATCATAAAATTTCAGAAACAGAGATATTTCAAAAGGTTACGAAATTTCATGAGGATTTCCAAACTTTGAAATTCCTAAATCTAAAATTTACCATAATTGGAAAGTTTCTATAATTGGAAAATTTTTCAAAATTGAGATCATGACAAAGTTTTCCGCAAAACAATTATATGATTATGTCGAACATTAACCGGCTCTGATACCACTGTTGGGACCGGGTGCATGCCGACGCGGACACGTATTGTAATTGTTACATAATTACATGCAGCGGAAACAAAAGCATGAATAATTTCCTAAATTATTCTGACACATATCCTAAGCATGCAATGTGTTCACATAATCGTAATATAAAATTTTTGCAAAAAAGGAAATTACTCTACGAATTACCTTGCGTAACTTGGAAGAAGGGCCGAGATCCAACCATTAGCGTCCCTTAAAAGCTCCGCCTCTATTCGTATCCACGCCGAGTATCGTCGGGATGACTTCGCTAAGCCACGAGTTTTGTGTTCACGAGAACTACTAGATTCTCCGTGAACACGACGAAAACCGAGAGAGTAATCAAATCGAAAGACTCACCACCAAGGTTGGCCGAAGAGGAAGATCGTCGCAAGGAAGAACTTCGTCGCCTTGATGCTTCTCCTTGTGCTCAAGGCAAGAAGAAAGAAGGAAAGCCTATGGCCGGCCAAGAGAGAGGGAGAGAAGAAGAGGAGAGAGCCCAAGCAATTCTTAGATGGATCCCCTTCCATGGCACCCCTTAGGTCCTTTATATAGGGAGAGGTTTCTTAATTCCCAAGCAAACCTCTCCTTGATTATGGAATAATTTCTCAATCAATCCATAATCAAGGCTCTCATGATCAAGCTTCTTCTTCTTGATTATGGAATAATTTCTCAATCAATCCATAATCAAGGCTCTCTTTCCTTTTGGCATGATTATATAAAATTTATAAAACAAACCAACCATTGGTTCATTATATAAAATTTTATAAAACAAACCAACCATTGGTTCATTATATAAATTTTATTAAACAAACCAACTCATGGTTCATTATATAAAAATTTATATAAAATTTATATAACCTTTTATAAAATAAACCAACCTTTGGTCTATTTTATAAAACAAACCAAAATAGCCTTATCCTCTTATGGTGGTGGCCGGCCATGACAAGAAGAGAGGAGGCCCCCTTCCTTGGCCGGCTCATCTAACCCCAATTGGATCAAATCCCTTAATGAATTAAACTTATTTAATTCACCCATTAAGTCTTTAAAAGACTTAGCCATTCTATGCTTCCGATGCGTCTGAAATAAATTCAATTTTGACTATTGTTTGGACTTACCAAAAATAGTCTATCTCGATTGGAGAATCCAATTCTCAACTCGTTTTAAATCCTTCGAATTACTCATTATGCGTGTGACCAAATAGGCTTTCAATTTATGTTGGCCGTCCATAATTAACTAATTAATTATAGAACGATCATGAGTGGCACCTAGTAGTACATCATGATCCCTAATTAATTGAAAGATCAATGGTTGACCTCAGAAATGATTCTGAAACCCTTCAGCAGCTATAATGAATCGTGTCCCATTCCCTTCACCATCTTATACCCACTTGGTTCAGGACATGGTCTATGTGTGTCAGTACCCACTAGGCTGACTACGTCACACCTAGCCCAAGTAACGTTTCCTCGTCCTATGGATTATAATTACTCTCATGTATTTAAGAGATTTATACTCTGAACATGTCATGCTCTGGCCAGAGGCTTCGAGTAACAATCCGACGATAGGCCTCGGGTATACATCTCCTCGCAAGGAGTGGTGAATCCTTTGTAGGTTGTTCAAACATCATCGGGCACTTCGGCTTATACCCAATCATCCTGGGTCCACACCTCCTTGGAGATGCTTGTTTAAGATGTCAAAGTATAAGTCTCCATGACCAAGATGACTTGAACACCGCAAGTCAAAGGAACATCGCACTTAAGCTGCAGTAAGAACTTCACTGACATATCTATATGTAGACTACCATATGAAGGTTTACAGTCAGTCACTCCAATGAACTAGTTCCCTTAACTAGCATTCATTTTATCTCCGGACATCTCAATGTCACTAGCTAGTGAGAATCAGCTGATTAGAGAATAACCCATGCTAGTCTCAACAGAATTGATAGTGTCCGTATTTATCAATTCATCGACTAGGGATAATTTCAATACTTCACAATTACACATGTAGAGATAATCACTAGTTGTGAATTCATCACAAATTCTCTCATGCTGTGAATTGTATTGCGGACATTCAGTAAATGAGCTTAAGATCTTAATCAAATAATCATGTATACTCAAATAGTGAATATTCATTTATTAAAATAAATAATTACAATCATAAGGCGATTGCCTTAGGACACTTCTCTCATATCACTAACAGATGCCCCCTTGATGAGCTCATAAGGATCATCATGTTAAACCCTGCAGGTGGATTTGATCCAATATGATGATAAGGTTGAGTGGTACTAGTCAAGAAGCCAGAAGTTGATTAATTAAAATTATCAGTAATTTAAATTAAACGACGGGCATTCGATATCTTATACACGGGGGGATGGATGACTCATAATAGGTGGAGCTCATATGAAAATATGGGGGTTGGTGAGGAAGTTCAATGGAGATCCTTTAGTAGAATGGATCTTCATTAATGGATTGGTTTTAGATCCATTAGTGGGCCAAGACCCAACTCCTCCTCTTGGTCCCTACCTTAGCCCTGTAAATACCCCATGGGATCATAAGACCAAGGCTTAATCATCCAACTCAAGTTTTTTCTCTCCTCTCTTCCCTTTCTCTCTCCTAGGTCACGACAAAGGAGAGGTGGTGACCACCTTCTCTTTTTCTCTTCTTCCCTCAACCTCACCGTGAGCAGCCATCACTAGACAAAGGGAGGAGCTTCTTCTCCCTTTTGTGGTGTGCATCGATGAGGGAGGAAGTGTCGGTGGCCGGAAGGAGGCGGCGCAAGGCTGAGAAGAGAGAAGGTTTCGGTCGGTTTTGAGTTGGAAGGAGAGGTCCTTTACTCTCCATCTTCTTCCTGATATTCTCCTCAGTAGCAGCTCGGTGGCCAGCAGCCTTGGTGGACCTTGGAGGGTCGGCGGCGCACGGTTTGGAGGAGAAGAAGCTCCGGCGGTGGAAACCCTAAAACTAGGGTTTCGGCTAGGGAAGGAAGAAGGGATTTAAAGCCTTGGTGATCTCGGTTCTCAGTAGCTCGTCGCCCACACGACGTCCGGGAGGGAAGGGACATAAGGTAGAAGGCTACGAGGTAAAGAGAGGTATATTTCTCTCTCGACTCAATTTTCTTGTCTTGTCATTTTATATGGTTGATTAATTATTATCGTGTTAATTATTTGATAATTAATTGTAATAATTAATCGTATTATGGACCCCGATAATAAACACAAAAATCGACGATCCACTCGTCGTCTTTTCCACGATCGTTTGGTTAGGAGAATTACAAGGCTCGATCTTTGTGAATGGCCAAGTTGTAATTCGTACCGAACGATACGATGACGAGATGGTCGTTGGGAGACGGGTCTCCATTCGGATTAAATTTTTTTTTAATCCGTAGACATAGAGAGGTCTCTCAAGGATGACCAAGTATTCGCTAGGAAAACCCGCCAAGCCATACCCATCACTCCGTGCCCATTAGATTAAGGATTCTATGTCAACTTATCAGGGTTCAGTCTCTAGCCTTCTTTGTGACTTCAATGAACTGCTTCCACCTGCAGCCACTCCTATTGTAGAGCTTGAAAATCAAAAGAAATTTTTTGTCTCTGGCTTTATATGGTCTACCCACAGATTATTCTCATGTTCGTGATCAGATTCTGGATAGCTCTCAGAAGTTATCATGGACAGTACCTAGGCAACTCTCCTTCGTGCCCCTACCAAAGTCTTGACATTACCTCCTTCAGTTCCAGTTGACTCATCAGCTTTAGTCTCTCAAGGCAACACCAGACCTCCACCCCGTAAGGGTAGCAAAGGATGTCCTTGGTGTGATCACTGCCACCGACCAAGACAAACGATTGATAAATGTTGGAGTCTATATGGTCGACTCCCTCGTGCTACTCAGATCGTCTAGAATTCTGTCGCTTCTTTAGCTTCCACTTCATAGTTGCCACCGGATCCGACCCCACCACGTTCCTATGACGATTTTCTGAAATGGTATGAGGATCGACAGGCTGCTAATTCCACTATTGTCGTTGCACACGCTAGTAATTACTTTGCTAACATATCTCGATCTTCAGATCCCTGGGTTCTTGATTCTGGGCCACCGATCATTTCGCTGGTAATAAATCTCTTTTTTCTTCTCTCACTACTTTCGCTTATTTACCTTTTGTCACCATGGCAAATGATTCTTAAACTCAGTCCCATGGTGTTGGTATTGTTCATCCTTCTCCGTCTCTCTCTATTCATAATGTTATTTATGTTCCCGGAGCTCCCTTTAATTTGTTATTAATAAGTCAACTTACTCGGTCTCTTGATTGTGTCATCTATTTTACTAAAATTTCTGTTTCCTTACAGGACCGGAGTATGGGGAGGATGATTGGCTTTAGATATGAGTCTCATAACCTATATCGGCTTCACCGACCCTCTTTTGTTGGTTCAATGGCAACATCTCTTCTTCTTATTCATACTCAGTTAGGACATCCAGATCATGATAAGTTGAAATAATTACATCCTAGCCTTTCTCACTTAGAGTCTTTGGCTTGTGAGTCATGTCAATTAGGAAAGCATGTTCGCAGTTCTTTTACTCCTCGCACTGTGAGTTAGGCTACGTCCCCCTTTTGCTTTGGTTCATTCTGATGTCTGGGGTCCGAGTTGTATTTCTTCTATATTGAGGTCTCGATATTTTATTACTTTTATAGATAACTTTTTCCATTGTACTTGGTTATATCTGATGAAGGATTGTTTAGAATTATTTTATATTTTTCAATCTTTTTCCATGAAATCAAAACTCAATTTGATATTTCTCTTCGAACCTTGCAAAGTGATAATGCATATGAGTATCTATCTACTCCATTTCGGGTCTTCTTGGCGTCTCATGGTGTGTTGCATAGGACATCTTGTCCTTATACCCCCCAACAGAATGGAATTGCAAAATGCAAGAATCGTCATCTTCTCGAGACCACCCGAACTCTTCTCTACCACTCTCATGTTCCTCATCGATTTTGGGGTGATGTCATACTTACTGCATGTTATCTCATCAATCGCATGCTTTCCTCCACTGTACAAGGTAAAATACCTCATCATGTATTTTATTCTCATCAGTCTATTCATCCTTTACCACCTAGGGTCTTTGGTTCTATATGTTTTGCTTATGCTCTTGATCCTAGCATTGATAAATTTTCTCCCCGGTCTCATAAATATGTCTTTCTTGGGTACCCACTATGTCAGAAAGGATATAAGTGTTATTCTCCTACTCTCTGTCGGTACTTCATATCTGTTGACATCCAGGTCTTTGATTCGGTTCCATTTTTTGGGCCTAACGCATCTCCATCTAATTTTTCTCCTTCTACGCCTATGTTAGTGACTATCTTTTACCCTCTGAAGGACTCTCTATCACCTCCCGCCTCATCTCCTCCTCCATTGCGGGTTTATCAGCGTCGTCCTCGTCCTGCTTTATCGCTGCCCAACGCTGACACTATTGTGGACACATCTTTGGAGCCAAGTTATTCGCCTCTTCCTCCAGTCCCATCTCTTGAGCCTGATATTCCTATTGCACTTCGAAAAGGTATGTATTCCACTCGTAATCCTTCTCCTCATTATGTTTCTTTGAGTTATATCGTCTTTCTCCTTTCTATTATTCTTGTCTTTCCTCTTTGTCGTATGTTTCTCTTTCAAATATTGCAGGTGATGTTTTGTCCATCCATAATGGAAACAGGCTATGCTCGAAGAAATGTGTGTCTTACAAATAATGATACTTGAGACCTCGTTCCTCTACCACCAGGGAAATCAGTTGTTGGTTGTCGATGGGTATATATGGTGAAAGTTGGTCTAGACGGAAAAGTTGATCGGCTTAAAGCCCGCCTCGTCGATAAAGGATATTCTCAGATTTTCTGATTGGATTATAGGGACATTTTTTCTCCTGTTGCCAAGATGTCCTCTGTGCGTATATTCCTGTTCATTGCTGCGATTTGACATTGGTCTCTTTATTAGTTGGACATCAAAAATACTTTCTTATATGGTGACCTGCTCGATGAAGTCTACATAAAGCAAGCTCCGTGTTTTGTTGCTCAGAGGGAGTCTTCTGGTCTTGTCTGTCACCTGCGAAAATCTTTATATGGCCTCAAGCAGTCACCCAGAGCATGATTTGGTAGATTTAGTACTGTAATTCAACAGTTTAGCATAACCCAGAGTAAAGTCGATCATTCTGTCTTTTATCGCCACTCATCTACTGGCTGCATCTACTTAATGGTTTATGTTGATGATATTGTCATCACAGATAGTGATCATCTCGGGATTTCATAGGTGAAACAACATCTTTTCAAACATTTTTAGAAAAGGATCTCGGCAAACTTAAATATTTCTTGAAAATAGAAATAGCACAGTCCAAAGATGGGATCATCATATCCCAAAAGAAATATGCAATCAATATTTTGGAAGAAACAGGAATGTTAAATTTAAAGACAGTTGATAACCCCATGGATCTTAATGTTAAGCTCCTGTTAAATCAGGGGGACTCTCTTCCAGATCCTGAACGATACAAGCGATTAATAGGGAAACTAAGTTATCTTACTGTTACTCGTCTAGACATCTCATTTCTAGTAAGCGTAGTAAGTCAGCTTCTCAACTCTCTATGTAAGGAACATTGGGATATTATGATCCGCATTATTCGATATATTAGAGGCGCTTCAGGAATGAGTTTTTGTATACAGAGAAAGGACATACTCGAGTCGTAAAGTATTCTGATGCAGATTGGATAAATTCTCTCACTGATATGAGATCTACTTTTGAATTTTGTATACACACTGACATATGACAGTGGCAAGCCAAAGCCTTTGATTCACCACTGATCAAGAAGTTGAGGTTGTTGCAACTGCGGGAAAAAGATTATGCAGCAAATGGGCGGCCAAAGCAGCACCAACATGAAGCTCATCGACTAGTACGTCTCAGAGAAGCAAGGGCCGCCCAAGGCATATGAATTCTTTCGATTGAAAAGGACCAAATAGCCATGGGTCAAGATTGCGTGGAAGGCATACCTTCCGCCCAGCATAGGTTTACATTCTGGCTGCTTAGCCATGGCAGGCTATGAACAAAGGGCCATCTACCATATGAGGCATGCAAGACTTGCCTGTTGTGCCAACAAGCAGTTGTTTGGCAATTGAAGCACCTCAACCTAGCGGTCCAAGTGCTCGGTAGCCTGAGAACCCCGAGTTAGCGTCTCAAGCTCACAAGGCTCTACTTTGGGTATGACCGTATGACCAAGCTTTCTATTCAAAGCATCCCACCAAAGCTCCGTATACAAATCACCCCTCCAAGCTTCTCGCCCTATAAGTGTCTAAACCTTTTTCACGCCCTTCATGATGGGTCCAATCCCTCAAAGGATCACAGGCTCTTGACAGCCCTGGGAACCCTAACAGGGATGGACCTTGATTAGTAATGGCTCTGGCAGGATACGACCTCATTGGTACATTCTATAATTGGACAAACATCCTACAGAAAGAGCGGTGATAATGGTACATCCATAACAAATATACTATAATTAGATAGACATTTCAGAACAAGGGACTGTGGTATTGCATGGTCTTGATAGACCCAGACCATATCAGAGAGTTCGTACTTTGACCCCTGCCCTAGAAAATTGGCAATTATACGGATTAAAAGACCGGTTATATGGAAGAAGTAAAACTGGTACTGACAAGGGATTTGATCCTCTCTTGTTCTCTTTAAGTCTTCGATTGACTTAAGCGTGTTAGAGATTTTGCCGGACAACTTAGTGTCCTCTGATGTGTGTTGATCTCCACACAAATCCATCCAATCATGGGAAGAAGCTTTTGTAGCAGCGTCTAGCAAGGCGGTGAATTTTGGATTTATCACCAAGCGAGCTTTGTGTTAGGACAAGAGCAGGTGTTGGTGGCATTTGCAGAATCTGTCTAAGAGAGGGCTTTGGTTGCTTTTTACTCTCAATATCCTCATCATTTTCTCTCGACGCCCAAGTAATTGGAATCTAGAAAGACGTGAAATTAGTCCCCGGGATTATGATGCCGTAGAATGACGACTAGTTGTCATCTCAGGCATTCATAATTCGATCCCCAACTATGGCATATTGGGCTTTTGGACCGTCCACCGCGAACACTTTCCGATTTATCCCGGCGGCCGATGAAAAATTTTCGTAGGATCAGACCGATTGTCCGAGGTTGAAAAAATCTTGTTAATTATTTTTTTATATAGAAAGGCTTGGAAAAAAGCCGTGGATTCTTCTACTGAAAGATGATTGTGAGGTTTCTATCAACACATCAACAACTACGAGCAAGTCCCTTTGACACGCCGGGAGATTAAAGCTTACTTGACGAGGAGCCAACTTGGAAAACCCTACACCTAAGGATGAAACACACAGTTGCAGCAGATCCACTGGCAAAGGAAACTATGTCGACTTCTACATGAACATAAATTCTACTCTAAATTTATTTGAATGGAAAAATAAAAAAAAATCATTTACCTCTAAGATTACTCGAGCAAAATATAAACACCTGAATTAAAATAACAACCTCCTCCTGCCCTCCCTATTCAAAGGAATAACTATTTTGAAAGTACCATTTGTAGTGACAGAGTTACCATTAAATCTCACATTCTAACAATTAATCAAAAAAAAAAATTGTAAGCATAAATGTGAGAGATAAAATTAATAAAGAAAGAGACTTTGTATTCTCGTCCAAGCCCTATAATTTCTGGTACGCGTACTGCAAATAGAATGATCGAACAATTTCCCCTCTAAATTAGTTTCAGAAGAAAATATATGTACGATGCTTAATACAATCAATAAATCTGAGAGCGCAATTTTTAGTATAAATGATTGATCCCATCCAATATTAATTTGGATTGCTCAATGGAGATTCAAGAGAAAGTGTTCATGTCCATAAAAGATAAGAAAACTAAATACACCAATGGCCAAACTCCCGCCATTAAATAAAAGACGATCACACAAACTATCCTTCTTTCTTGTCTGTACTTCAAGTATTCACATTGTGGGTATTCAACTGGATTCATAGACGTAGGTTGATTCTTTCTGACCATTTAAATATATCAGTATAGGCATGATCGCCACCTAATTCCTCTCCAGTAGCTCCAGCAGCCACTCTAATAATATCTTCTATCAATGCAAAGTTGCCCATTATATCGACATGAGCACCACTCTGCGTGCCACGGCCTTCCAAGAGATTAGCTGGAGGAGCGTGATCATACTCCCTGATATAAGTCTTCATACCAGAAGGATTGAATCGGGTTTTCCCACGCCATCCTTTAGCACACATGTATCCTGCACTTAACACTGGCACAGTCTCGTCTCCGTTTACCAGGTATACACCACCTCGCAAGCAGCTTTCTTCATTTCCCCCGTTTGCAGAAGTATCAATCTGGAATGGAATATAGCATTCCGCATGAGGGGATAACTTGTAAACGTATGCTCTTTCTGTAGGTATTCCCACGCCATATAGGGAGTATATCTCCATATCAGGAGCATTGGGTAACCTAGAGGGCAGTAGTTTGTACATTAATAGAGTATATGTTCAAAGCCAAAAAAAAAACAGAGTATAAGAATGTAAACACAAATTAAAATTGTTTTACATTGGTACACTCAAGGTGTATAGAAAATGAAAACTATATCGGTGTATCTTTTTCAATGAGAAATGTTTTCAATCTTTCCTAAACTGTATTCACAATAGAATACACCATCAGTGCAAGATAAAAGATATGATCCCTTCAATTTCTTCTCTAACAGTACATGGTAGTCGAGTAAAATGTTTATTTTTCGGTTAATTTGCTTCACAAAATAAAAAATCTTCCCTGACAAATTGATATACTAGTGCTTCTAGTTGTTACATTTTTGCTAAATACTTCAAGGATAATCAGGAGACTTGTGGAGATACTTCATGGCAGTGAAATACCTTTTGATGCTTACTATGTTGTGATTCAGAGAAGTAATAGCTTATCCCAGACTGAAATACATTTTTAAACATAGCAAAAAGCTCCGTATATAGGGATGGAAACAGGTCAGGCGGCCTGTCAGGGGCCTGTGGCCTGGCCTGTATTTAGCCTGGCCTGGCCTGGCCTGTTAAAAATTAAAATAATAAACAGGCCCTTTTGAAAGCCTGTTTTTCTTATCAGGTCAGGCCCAGGCTCAATATAAAGCCTATAAAGCCTGACAGGCCGACCTGGGCCTGTTAAACATGTATTCTATAAATTACCAAATGTCAAAATATAATGCAAATGTAGATGTAGAGTTTCGATCCCTAGACCCCCACCAAAGCCAATACTTATCTACACCCACCTAACCAACAGATCACAAGTGTTTGATGTTTTCTTATCCAAAATCAGAATATCTGTATCTATCATGTTTTTGAATTAAATTACAGGCTTTATAAACAGGCCACAGGCCAGGCCAGGCTATTGAACAGGTCAGGCTCAGGCCTAGAATAAAGCCTGTAACAGGCCACAGGCCAGGCTCAGGCCTGTTTGCTATTATACAAGCTTGGCCTATTAAGGTGAAAGCCTGGCCTGGCCTGGCCTGTTTCCATCCCTATCCGTATATAACCATGAAACAGACAAGGAAAGAACTTATTTTTTAAAGTAGGTTGGAATCGACAATTCTGAGTTTTAAAGTCACTTACTTTGTCTCCAAGGGATTTGACCAATACTTATAGTGCATATATTTTGGGTCATCCAGATCATCAGCAATTCCATATGAATGATGTGCGCTTCCACGCTGCATCATCTTTGGAGCAACAAAATGAAGAAGATCCAGGAGAGAACCAGCTGTATAGACCTTAAAATCAGCAACTGCTTTAATTCCTGCCCAACCCATTTCATGGTATTCGGTCCAAATTTCTCGACAAGAAGCATTTGAATGAGCAACATTGTTTCCCTTAATGGCATCCTGTATATACAGGTTAATTAGCAATTAAGAGATGTTAGGCCTGAGAAAATTTTATTTCGACATTAAAATTACTTTATAAATGTAATTACAGGCCACTAGAGATGGGGTAGCTTCTATGAAGGCATATATCAGATTACTAAGATTTAAGAGGTAAACTAACATAGGTAAAATTACTCAAAAATTCTAAAAGCATTAAGATAGGTGACCAGAATAAAATTCAGGTCATATAGGGCTGCTATGCTAAGCAAAGCTCCCCGTGATTTACCGTTATTTCAGACCATGTGGAGCAGTCTTGGAGGGGCCCTTGGGGTGAGAATTATCACCTTCCCCCACGAGCGTAGCTGAGTTGGGACAAAGGTGGAGCAAAGTTTGAATCCCATGAGGTTCATTCCTTTGGGGAATAAGTTCATCCCACCCGTAATTTAACTCCCTTCCACAACGCCTTGGGGCGAGCGAGAAGCACTTGGGGTCAGTGTTATCACCTTTTGCATCACGTGAAAGAGCTCTCAATGCCCTCGGGGCTACAGTGCAATGGCAAGGTGCTTCCGCAATTAACTAGGCATCCATGAGTCGATTCCCAGCTACGACGCATAGCAGAATTAATTTCCTCCAATAAACCCTAAATCCTGAAACACTGGCTACGGAATCATTCGCACTTCCCAATTTAGCTTGGTGGCTAGTGGAAAAGTCGGGCTGATCATCATCAGGATTAGTCAGTTCGAATCGAAGAGTTGGGTACATAGATTACAAATAATAAAAAAAGTGAAAGAGCTCTCAATTGGTAGTTGTATTGGTCTTATAGAATTTAGAGAGAGAAGCTCAATGCGCTCTCTAGGGGGAAGGCAATGACAAACCAACACGAAGCCCTTGGCGGAGGCAACGATCTAGAAGGTGTGCAATAGTATGACTTCCTGCTCATGGTGAGACTGTCGATAAGGGTGCACCATGCTTGGCGTTGGGCTAGCCATCTTGCAGCGTCATTCAGAGGGGCATCAAGGTTGGCATCTGACCAGCTCTATGCAACGTGGTGCATAGTGCATTGCAGAAGCGATGTGGCATGCAATAGGTGGCTGTGGTGCATTGTGTGGGCAAGCCTGCGGTGCGCTACATGTGCAGTGCGTTGTGAATATTTCTACCCCCGCCTCCGCTCCTTCCTACCCCTAGACGCCAGCCTCCGCATGCAAAATGATCCGCAAGAATAATTTTGGGAATATTTCTCTGTTAACCTCGAAATCGTCAAAAACCTCACATGTCAATGGTATTTGCATTCCGAGCTATGTGGCGGGGCATAATTGATTACTTGGAAAACCTTCATTATCTAAACCAAATAATGTTAAACAATATAACCTTGGGTCGATAACTAAGGTAATCAACGATAACCCTCAACCAAACATACCCTTAAAGTTATGTCGAATTACTACCGCCTAGATGCCACTCCGACCACTCCTACTATGTTGTATCACTCTTTAAGATGAATCGGGATCAGCGGTCCTTTAAGTTCTTCAATATATGGAGGCTTCATGAAAGCTTTCAAGGGATCATTGCTGAATCTTGGGCTGAACCAGTCAATCAAACTGCACAATTCATCCTCAAACACAAACTAGGCCACCTCAAACCTCAATTGCGAGCTCTAAACAAGCTGCATTTCCAACACATCTCACAACAAGCTTTGTGAGTGAAAGAAGAGCTGGAAGATGCACAAAAAAGGATATTGTCAGGGGAAAAATGCCAACTTCAGCTACCTACAAAAACAAGCAACCATGTTAGCAGAGCAGAGCAGTCTTTCTTCCAACAGCAGGCAAAGTGCACCTATTTGAAGCAAAATGACAAATGTACCAAATTCTTCCATGATCTGATGAAAAAGAATAACAAGCACAATACCATTGTAGCAATCATGGAAGTGTCTGGTGAACATACCACTAGTGTGCAGGTGGTCGCGGCCGAGTCTGTTTTTTACTTCCGAGATTTGATGGGCACAACAGTGATTTGTTCAGAACTAGACAGCAGTTTGATGCATCCTGGACCGTTCCTCACAGCTTCACAGAAGCAGAATCTGAGCAGTCCGATCACTTCGGAAGAAATACGGACGACTCTCCTAGATATTGACAATAACAAAGCTTCGGGACTCTCCTAGATATTGGCAATAACAAGGCTTCGGGACCGGACAGAAAAATTGTTCAAATCGGCATGAGACAGTGAATTTGGACCTTTGCAGCCTGTCGTGCAAGAATTTTTTACCTTAAGACGTCTCCTAAAGCAATGGAATCACACTCATAGTGTCGGTACCCAAGTCGGATCATGGCCTGTAGGTTATGGACTACAGGCTAATATTGTATTGCACGGTAGTGTATAAGATCATCTCCAAAATCTTGACAACAAGAATGACAAATGTAGTCGATAGTATCCTAGGCCCGATATAGGATGCATAAGTCCAAGATCGTTCCATAGTTGAGAACATCCACCTAGCCAAGACTCATAATCTTGGGGTTCATGCTTAGGGTTAGTTGACTTGTTAAAAGACTTTGACTAAGGAATAATGAGATCTTAGTCGTAGTATGTAACGAACCTTGATCCTAGAGCTTTATGTAG
This sequence comes from Boesenbergia rotunda, assembly GCA_024364735.1. Lineage (NCBI taxonomy): Eukaryota > Viridiplantae > Streptophyta > Magnoliopsida > Zingiberales > Zingiberaceae > Boesenbergia > Boesenbergia rotunda. Next base: position 997,818 of record JAGFNQ010001428.1, on the reverse strand, counting down.
GTTTACTAGGAGTACAAGAAAATTCAGGATTCTCAAGTAGACTAAGTCGACTAATAGCAGTTCCAATCAACTAGAGTGTTGAGTTGATTACTGAGTCAACTAAAATATCTCCACTCACAATAAGGTTGCTTTATGTTTGAATCGAGTCGAGTAAAACATCTTAAGTTAACTCAAAAGTATCCATTGGATGAATAGGTTTGTTAAAGCCATCAATTGCTTAAATCTTCTAGAAGTTATCCGAGCATAAAGCCTTACCTTCTATTTAAATGTTCCTATCTAGTATAAATAGAGGCTATACTCATTCCCTAAGTTGCCCCCACGGGCATAGCTGAGATGGTAACGGGTTGGTAGATTACTACTCATCCTGGGATCGAGCCACGGGGCTAATGGGGCATAAATCCCTGCACCCTGTGTAAAAAGTCTCTCCCTCAACCTCTTGCCTTCTCAGTTACCGTGATTTACCTCCTCCGTGTTGGTCCTGGGACAGGCTGGCGGGGGCGCTGGGGGCGAGCGTTTCGCCTTTTACCACTATACTCATTCCCCATTCAGAGCCTTCTACTTGCTTTGGTATTATCTTCTTTCTTTTTGTTCATCATTTTCATACTTTGTAAAGAAAATATCTCATACACTTTAAAGAGAGGTTTCTCTAACTCTAACCAAGGAGTTTTTTATTAATTAGCTTTCAAACATAATCCACCTAATGGATGAATAAGCCATGGAGTAAGTCCTACGATTTGAATGACATAAAATTTTCTATTAGCTTTGTGGTTTTTATCATTATTGTTGTTCTAACTAAAGCAAGCACCCCACAAGTTTTAACAAGTGTTTTGGCCTAGAAAAATAAAGAAATTGTATTTGAACATGTTAGTCACCACCTCTAGCATTCTAATCAATATTAACAATCCTCTACCACCACTACGGTTGACATTAGATGTCCCTTTTTCCATTTATGCTACACCCTCATCTCTTTTAGAGTCATTTATATTTTGCCATAAAGTGCATCGGTAGATAGTTATTGTTATATTTGAAAGATGTTTTAAGGCAATGACTTATGGAATGTATTATTTATTGAATAAATAAATATTCACTATTTGAGTCTACATACTTTATATATATGATTGAATCTTAAACTTATTTACTGATACCTATAACATGAGAGATCTTATGATTGGATCACAACTAATGAGCATCTCTACATATGTAATTATGAATGTATTTAAATATTCTCTAGTCGATGAATTAATGAGTTCAGACATCATCGATTATGAGAGACTAGCACATGTCATACTCCTTGGTTTAACCAATCAGCTGCTCCTCACTAGCTAGAGACATTGGAATGTCAAGAGTTAAATATGGATACTAGTTAAGGGTAACTAGTTCATTGGAGTAACCTGTCATAAGACATCATATGGTTCTATACATATATGGATATATCAATGAAGATCTCATTGCAACTTAAGTGTGAATTTCCTTCGACTTGAGGTATTCAAGTTACCTTGGTCATGGAGGCTTATACTTTTGACATCTCTATGGAGGTATGGGTATGGAATGATTGGATATAAGTTGAAGTGTCCGAAGGTATTTGGATAGCCCACAGAGGATTCAGCGCTCCTTGCAAAAGGAGACGTATACCCTATAACCACTTGTTAAGATTGTTACTCGAAGTTTTTGGCCAAAGCATCACATGTCAAGGGTATAATACTCTTGAACACATATCTGAGTAATTTGAATCCACAGGATAAGGAAGTATTGTGTAACGTAGTCAGCCTAAAGAAGATTGACACACAGATCATGTCCTGAACCAAGTGGGTGTAAGACGAGTGAAAAGAACGAGGCACAACTCACTATAGCTGCTGAAGGGTTTAGAAGTGGTTCTAAGATTAACCGTTGATTTTTCGATCAATTGGGAATTATGATGTATTACTAGGTATCACTCATTATCTATTTGTAATTAATGGTTAACTACAAATGACCAACATAATCGGAAACCTATTGAATCATACGCACTATGAGTTTATCCGAGAAATTAGAACGAGTTTGAGAATTGGATTCTCAGATCGAGAGAGACCGAGTCTGGTTGAACGAGATGGAGGGCAAATTAGGAAAGGGTTTGGCCCAACGGAAGCGCGGATGGGTCACGTCTCTTGTAGACGAGTTAGACCCTCTTTGGTTTAATTGTACACCAAGATGGTTTGGTTTAAAACAAAAGGGTGTTTTGTTTTGAACCAATTTGGTTTAGTTTTGAATCAAACTTAAGGCTAATAGATTGGGTTTTGGCTTAGCAGGTATGGGTTTGGACTTGCTCTTCAAAACTGGTAGTAGATTTATATAACGATATAGATTGGAAGAAAAGTATGATTGAGATTAAAAACCCAAGTGTTTTAGGATTTTTCCTCTCCCTCTCTTCTCTCCTCTCCCTCTCCTACGACGCTGACCAATAAGGAGCCGAAACCCATTGACAACTTGTGTTGTCACTGCCCACCGCCTCCAAGCCTTGTCGGTGCCACCTGTCAATGCCAACCCTCCGATCGCAGTCGTCGGACAACAAACACAAAGGGGGAGTGTCCTCCTTATACCTCCACCCTTGGTTGTGAGTGTTACCCTGCACACTGTCACCGCCTTTCAGCCCCGCACCGATGGTGGTGGTGCCACCAGGGCCTCTCTGGACAGTCGAGAGTCCTCAGTCGCTGGCCACAGTTGTCGGCAGCATCTACCATCAACACTGGACAACAGTTGTTGCTGCTCGTGCACCGCTGTCGCCTACGCCGCCGTAGGGCTCGACCGTCGGCTGACCTCCTTCTGGCGGTCACCTGCTAACCTTTAGAGTCTTTGCCGTTGGCTACACCACCAGCAGCAGTGACAAACATCCCTGACCAGCGGCCTCTCCGCCACCGTTCACCTCACCTCGTGTCGTCGGGTCACAAACGCCACCGGACATTAAAGCGATTGGGAAATCCTCCGTGTTTGGTATCGTCAGGTTGCTAACGCCGTCGAATACCAAACCGTGTGATCCTCTCTCGAATCGCTCCGTCTTTGATGGTCAACTAGTACTGAAGCGGAGACACAATTCATGGCTTTAGAAGCCGTCTCGACAATTACTTGGCGTTGATACAAATAGAGGCAAGCTTGACAATGTTGCTGGTTGATGTCATTCTCACTTCATGTCACCCGTCAGGTATATTTATTATTCGTAAAATTTATTATGAGGTTATGTCTAACATGTTGTATCCTGTATGCATGTGATGCATATGTTATAATAATTTAGATTATTATTTTGTCTTCCGCTATGCGTTTTGTGAAACATGTCCAATGCACGCATCGTATTAGACTCCCCAACAATTAGCACTACAGGGCACTAACCAAGAAAGGGATGTGAACCAGGATAAAATCATAACTATAATGATTATCAGATTGGCAAACATACTTTAGAATTGGCATTTAGTATTTATATTTTTCAATAAAGTGCTTCGGTAGGAATTTATTGCTGCAAGGCACTAAGGAACGAAGGGATGTGAACTGTGACAAGAAAATCATAAGTATAATCACTATTGGATTGACAAATGGAGCAGCCAGTGTGCATATATAAAGTATTATCAAGTCAGTGACCTTCTGCAATTTGACTATGTTATCATCAACACGATGATGTATTCTTCACTGGAATAACCTGAACTTAAGTATCAAAGATAAGAAACACAGCATTCACTAAAAGAATCTAGAATGATAGGACTAGCATGAATATGTTAGATGACTTGGTTAAATTCATAAGAATCAGAAAGAGGGTTTTGATTACCCGAAAATCAGTCTGCTTTAACTTGGATGAAGGTGTCTCTGCAACATTTTTCCCAAAAGAAATAATCCTGCCATAGTTAACTCTAGATGGAACTTCAATCATCTCCTTATCAACATCTTTGGATTGATGAAAATCATTATTCTTATTCTTCTTAGGAGCACACTCATAGCCTTCTTCAGGAGACCATTCTAAACCACCCCAAATTGTATCACCGCCTTTCGGAATCATGGACATAGTTGAATCCCATGTTCGAGTCATGCGCATGACATGACGTAATGTTTGAAAACCAAGAAAATCAGAATCCAAAACACCAGGTGCTATGGCCCTACGAAGGAAATGGACAAGTTACGCTACTAGTCAATTGAAGAAATGATATAAATAGAAGGCATGAATGATATGACTGGTCTTGCTCACAACATTAAAAGGTAAAAAAGTTTTATCAACTGGAGCCTCTTTTGCTAGACATTTTTTTTAATTCAAGCTCACAAATTAAAATAATAAGCAAAGTCAAACATTGATGATGCACACAAAAAGCAAATAAATGAAGCAAAGGCATTGGTTTGCCAAGTGCCAACATTAAAACTGCCGATATACAAGAATCAGAGTGTGTTAATGAACAAAAAAGTGGCATGTAAGTGGGTAGCACATTTTGCCATGACTAAGATACAAAAACCTAAAATAATAACATTTCCATAAAAATTTAAAAATTAAACTCAACTGTAACATTGTTTTACTAAACATGATGGGCAATCGCTTTTGCATATTCTCCTACACATTTTTTTTAAATATATATTACATTGTCTTTCAAACTGCTGCTTAGATATGATAGAATTGGCATTGGATTTTGTCCACTAGAGGGGTTGAATTGAGTGCTAATCCAGGACTTGGATCTTTTTCTAATTCAAATTTGATGCAAATATACAGGCAATTGAGTGCTATAATTTGAAGAACAAATTGAAAGCAAATAAGTGCAACAAGAATAAGTATATATCTAGAGTCTTATTTAGTGCTATATGTAAAATTATCAATACAAGTTAAATGTGCTTAGTATAGCTACATAATACAAAAACCATATGAAGTGTTAGAATTTGGTTATTACTCATTTTACGATATACCAGGCAAGTGCAAATTCACATAAGCAATGTGCCAACCCCTTCTCACTAATTGAATGCACATAATGTTCTCCTACAATTGTGGTAAATGCTCTCATGAAATGGCAGCAGCCACCATCGCACCCATCCCTTAGGTGGCATTTAAGGTTTACAAAAGCACACAAAGCAGGTGCCAAGTGGTATCAGAAGCAGGATAAGAATGAGAAAATGGGAAGGCACATGGTTGATCAAGTTGGTGAAGGATAACCATGAATTATCAGCAATGTTTAAGGGGGACACAAACTAGATTTGAAAGGGTTTTAGATTAGTTATTTTCCACAATTATTGAAGGGGTTCAGATTTGGTTTGATTGAATTTTAGATTAGTTTTTTTCTTTCAAGAATCAAATATTTCATTTCATCCAGAAAGTCATCCCCTTCTCAATATTGCCCTTGTCATTTGATTCAATAGTGCTCTATTAGATAGGAAGATAATTGATAAATATGAGCTCTCAGATAGAGTACTAAAATGGAAAGATCAATTAGACAGTGGGTTTAAAATTAGTATCATATTAGTTTCTGACTTAGCAATTTCAGGAAGTAATGGATAATTTTATTTTCTCATTGGCTCAGTAGTAGTAATGGTAGTTATGAGCATGGATGTCTATTGAGAGACACCAAAAAAAAAAAATCAGTGTACAAATTCTGACTTGCAGCGATGAAATAAATAATCTCTTTATCCTACAAATTTATGTCCTCTCCCTCTCTAGATTTGGAAAATACGTTCCCCCTTCTCTAGACAAGGCCGTTACCCTTCCTAACATAGGTAGTAACAATGAGGCCGAGGGAGCCAATACTCCAACTAAATCCACACCTGAAAGTGCAGCTCATATCCGGCTTCAGAGTCCACAAGGCCCTTGACCCGAGCCTATAGTAGGGACCATACCATCTTTATATATAAAGCATGTGAAATAGTTTGCAAAATTAAGCATGCAGTATAAATAAGAACAATGACAATGATAATGCACACTTCAACTTATAAAGGGTCTTGAAAAGAGACAATCCTATACCTACATACAGTAACTATAATTTTCTCACAAGTCAGACTTTGTTAAGTAATATAGCTTTATAATACAAGAGTACCAATTCCGGGAACCATTGTCAATGAATGATGCCTGTACCTCTGTCATGTGCCCCTACAACTGCACTAGGTAATTCACACCAAAATTGACCAAAGCCTCAAATCTAAGCACCCTTACCCAACTTTGCCTAGTCCTAATTGTCTCTATCGATAAATCAAGAAAGGTTTTTGACATCAAACAAATGTTATCTTTTAATAGAAACCATTCATAGATTGCACTCCAGCTAGTACAAAGCTTGCACCCAATCCCCTAAATCTTTTCTTGCACCATGGTTGCCAATATCAGAATGGTACCATGATCTGCTCGGCTGATCAAAAATTCTAAGAATCCGAATAGGATAGAAATGGCCAATTAAAACAAAATTGTTGGAAACATTTTTCTTAAAAAGTGAAAATTTAAATATTTTAAAATAAAAGAGTACAAATGATGTTCAACCATAGGATACATATTATGTGTGATGAAACACCATAATAACATGATAAAGGGATAACCTGATGCATGAAACTCCCATCAATATACAGTCCCGGGAAATGTCTATTGTATACAACATTACCCTGAGTTGCAAGAGGCTTATTCCGCGACTCGAATTCGTGACCATCAAATCAGATGACGATAGCTTTTCCGTTGCGTCAAAGCTCCCCTTCACATAATATAAACAATAAATAATAGAATTTATTAATTAAATTAGTGATAATATTTCATATTATTGTTAGGTTAAAAATATTGGATTATTATTGTCATTGTATAATAAAACAACATTCTACAAATATCAAATTTTATTATATAAACAACAACAACAACAACAACAACCAAGCTTTATCTCACTAGATAGGGTCGCTATATAGTTCCTTCTACGCCATTGGGATAAATAAATTTTATCCCCAACTATATCAAAATTTATTATATCAAAAATATATATAATTTAGATTATTGCTTTACATTATATCATATTATATTCAAGGTTGTAAAAATCGCTAGGCGGCAGTCGGGCGGAGGACTACCGCCTAGCGCCTAAGCGGCCTCGGCAGGGCCTAGGCGGGGCCTAGGCGTTTTTACTGTTTATAGTACTATTCCAAGTCATATAGTATTTGGCATATAGTATTTTTGGTATATAGTATTTTTGGTAATACTATAAACAGATCCAAGTCATGAAGGTTATCCATAAGCTAACCATATTCCTCCTTGAGCTTCAATAAGCTAATCAGATTTGATTTGATTTGTTGTAATTATTAGGAAACCAGAAATAAGCTAACCATATTTCTCCTCGAATCCCACTTTTCTATAATTTTATATCAAATTTCTTTAAAAAAATTTTTTAAAAAAACTGACCTGGGCGGCGCCTAGGCCGCCCAGGCGCCGCCCAGGCCGCCTAGTCGCCGCCTAGGCGGCCACCCGCCACAATCGTGCCGATTCGCACAAAATCGAGGCGGCTGGGGGCCGATTGGCGCCTAGGCGGCACCTAGGCGCCCGCACAGGTCGAGTTTTACAACACTGATTATATTAATATAGAATCAAAATATATAATATAAACAATAGTTTATCAATATAAAGTCATTATACAATATTACTATTATCTATTTACTAAACTAAATATTATTTATATTTCATCTTAATAAAGAAGAGATAAGGTGTTTGTTTACTTAGTGGTTAGATCAAATGCAACAAGAAGGTAGTTCTATTGATTTTGCAACAGATCTTATGCAGGGAGAAGGTGAGTGATTTAAGCAAGAATTCAAAAGACCAACAAGAGCTATCTCATGTACGCCTACACTGTAAGTATCTCAGGTGAGTTTTGATGTGGTCAACTAAGTCAAGTTAGGTTGTGTTATATTCTGATCCCTGTGTCTAAGTGTGTAAGAGCTTAAGAGGGCATGAGGTCGAGCGGAGGATGTAGCGGTCAAGAAGAATAACACGGGAAAGGAGCCGACGAACTCGGTGCATCCGAGGGACGTGGAGGTCTGCGGAAGAGTACGTTGGTGGAGCGAGACGGACACGTGCGACGTCCGAGGGACGAGAAGCCGGGCAGAAGCACGCTCGAGGAGAAGGTCGAAGGAGGGTTCAGGTGAGCCCAACTCTGGAATGTCCGAGATCACCCAAGAAGACCCGCTGGAGACTGGTCAGCATTGGGCTGACCGAAAGCCACTCGGGCACCCTTGTCAACTCGGGCTCCCGAGTCAACTCGGGCGCTCGTGAATGAGGATGCGAGCCCCAGTGCATACAGGCGCCCGAGAAGTGAAAAGTCATCACAACTAGCCGTTCGTGAACATTACGAAGGGGATAACCTCTAAGCCATGTGTCAGGTGCCCCAAAGTTCTCGGGTGCCCGTATAGTGCCACGTCAGCGTTCGGATAGACTTGACTAGGGCTATAAATAGGCCCCCAGAGCTCAGTTCCAAACATCAATTCATTGTAAACGAATTTCTACTGACTTTTTCTCTGCCTTTCTGAGTTCTAGTGTGTGTAAGAGGCTTCTCCATCCTAAGGAGTTTGATTTGGAGTTTGAGCTTAATTTTGCCTTAGATTAGCAGCCTTCCTAGTTGTAAATCAAGTAACTGTCTGTGTCTCTTTTCTTTCGCTTAGTTATTTTTGCTTATGTTACTTATTTTTGATAACTAACATTTATCTTTGTTTAAGCAAGACAAAAGATAAGTTTAAATTTGCAGGAGCAATTCACCCCTCTCTGGGCAATTCACCCCTCTCTTGCCATCGCATGATCACAGACAAGTGATATCAGAGCGAGGACGCTCCAGAAAGACTAACCGCCAACTGAAGCAAGTACAAGATGGTCGGACCAGTCATCTATCCACCAAAGTTCGAGGGAGAGTTCGCTAGTTGGAAGCGAAAAATATAGGTATTTTTTAAAACTGAATTTTGATTTATTATTAATTATGAAAAATAGTTTTATAGCTCTCAAAGACGCCGATAGTAAAGATAAAGACGAGAGTCTATAGACGAAAAAGGAGCAAGCAAATTTTGTAGAAAATGGGAAAGCAAAATTCCATCTACTAACCGTCCTACTGGCATAAGAAGTTAACCGTGTCGAAACCTACAAGTCAACGAAAGAGCTCTGGGAGAAATTCTTAGAGTTGCATGAAGGGACATTGGAAAACAAGCTGACACGACGAGATATCCTTCGAAACCAACTAACCAATCTCCGGATGGAAGAAGGAGAGACAATGGCGAAATTACATGCGAGGATAAAGGAACTAATCACCAAACTCACGAATCTCGGGGAAACGGTAACGAACCGAGATTCACAAAGGTATGCTTTAAACGCATTTCCAAGAACCCTGAAGTGGACGTCGATAATAGACTCATATTATATCTCCTAGAACCTAGAGGTAAGTATTCTAGAACAGTTATTTTATACTTTAGAACTTCACGAGTCTCGGTGTGCAGGAAATGGTAGAAAGATGGGCAATATTGCCCTACACTCAACAAAGACCCAAAATGATGAAGTGTCTTCAACCGATGAAGAGAAAGTAACATACATGGTAAGAAAATTTAAGAAATTTGTTAAATCTAATAAGTTTAATGAGACCAAAAAACACCCTCGGAGTAAAAGGAAGATAAAATGCTATCACTGCAACAAAGAGAGACATGTCAAGGAAAACTGTGCCAAGTTAAAGAACAAAAGAAAAGGGACAACGAAGTCAAGGACCCACACCTAAAGGCAACATGGGACGAGTCCTCAACAGAAGAATCAGATCTCGAAGAACATGCCGGATTAGCACTGATGTCCACCCACCAGAAAGAAAGCATCGATGAAGGGGGAGAGTCACATCAAAAGAAAGCCGCGATGAAGGGAGTGTTGGATTCCTGGTCGCGCATGGAAAACCTCTCCATGTCCCCAGATTAAAATTTCTTCAATCCGAATGGAGAACAATTTCCCACACGACCGACTCATCATCGTGCTAACCGATTCGAGCGACCGCTTAAACAAACATATTGTTCTAGCAATCAAACTCGTCCAACCGATTAGCCGCGGAATAGACGATGAGTGGAACACCAATTTTTGTGTTTATCATCGAGGTTCATGACAATAATTAATTATACAATAATTAACAATAATCAAACAAGATCAAAGGAACCAAAACAAGATGTTATACCTCTTGTTTACCTCGCGATCTTCTATTGTATGACCTAACCTCTTCTTGGACGTCGAGTGGGCGGCGATCTTCCAAGAACCGAAGTCACCAAGACCACCTTCTTCACCTCTTGTGCTTACGCCAACCACCAAAAGGAAGAGCACCTTATTCCTGTGCTTGCGCCAACCACCAAAGAAGGAAAGTTCCTTTTTGCGTCGGCCCAAAGGATGAAGAGGAAGAGGAAGAGGAAGAAGAGAAAGAAAGGATTCTTTCCCTAAACCCAAGCCACCCGGTTCCCTCCCCTTGCTTGCGGCGCCAACAACCAAAGAAGAAAGAAGATTTCTTCTCTTACGGATTGCGCCGACCAAACCACTCCTAAGTCTCCTTGTTGCCGCACGCCCAAGAAAAGAGAAGAGAAAGCCAAGTGAGGAAGAGAAGAAGAGGGGAATCAAAACCTTTCTTCCTTCCCTAGACTCTTGCCGCCACCCCTTCACCCTATCCTTGCCGCCGCCCAACCCTAAGAGAGAGAAGGAGAGGGAGAGAAAAAAACCCAAGGCTTGGTTCTCTTAATTCTTTTTTGGTATCATGACTACATGAGGTATATATAAGCTATAATAGGGACCATGAGGAGGAGTTGGGTCTTGGCCACCAAATGGATCAAGGCCCGATTCATTAATGATGATCCAATCCACTAAAGGATCATCATTGATCTACCTCACCAATCCCCATATTTAAATATGGGCTCCACCTATTATGAGTAGAAAATCTCCCTGTATTTAAGATATCGAATGTCCATTAATTAATTAAATTACTGACAATTTAATTAATTAATATCTAACACCATGAGTAGTATCACTCAACCTTATCATCATGTCGGACCAAGTCCACCTGCAAGGTTTAACATGATGAGCTTTATGAGCTCCTCAAGGGGACATCATCAACCTGACTCACCAGGACACGGTTTCCTTCTATAATCAACGACACACAATGTAAATAATATTATTTCCCAACTTACCGGGTCTATCGATTTAACAAATAAATCTCGCCCATTGGTAAGTCAAAGAAATAAATATCAAGTACATGTGTCCGTTATTATATCGGGATTAAGAGCATGTACTCCATAATAACTGAGGTCTGATTCAATTATATAGTCGGTATAAATTGAATCACCTTTATATCGGTCCTGCTCAATACACACAAAGTATATTAGTGTAATTCTATGGTCAAAATAAACCAATACCAAATTACACTAGAATCATGCCAATGGTTTGTCCAAAACCATCTAGGTTGTGAGCCTCTACTTATACTCTATAAGGGACTAATAACATGATTTTCTGTGTGACACCACACAACATGTTATCTACAATGTAAAGTATTAGACAATATGCACATAAATAACCAATATAAATATGCAAACAATGATCATGTGATTCTCATTCAAAATGTAGATGTTCATACAAAAGCTAGGCTTTTAGTATACATCCTAACAGGGGGAGCCTCCAAATTTGAAAACGACTTCGTAAGTGATGTATGTTTACTTCCTCCCGATCAACTCTATTTCGGCATTAAGAAAATGACCAAATCACTTTGCAAATCAAAATTCAAAAATATAGATTTGAAAAAGAAATTAACATCTGCAAGCCCAATAGATATATACGATAAATTGAAATTAGAAAATAAAAATTTGAAGGCTCAAGTTGAAAAATTGAAAAACAACCATGCATGTTCAAATTATTTCAAAATTCAAAAGTTAGATACTATGGAGAACTAAATTAGTATTTACGGTTTCACAGGAGCCAAATTATAAAAAATCCCAAAACTTATATTCCACCTAAGTTTTTTATTAATCCTGTTGGAAAGAACTTATATTAGGTCCTGAAATGTATACGAAACTGTTAGATTTTATTTATTACTTGTCTGTCAATAAGTTGTTTTTGTAATTAATGCTTTATTTGTAATCTTTTTTGAAATTTTTTTCGAAGATATAATTGTTACAGAAAAATTAGTTTAATATTTTTTTTTGATGATAGAGTCTGTTGTAAGCTATCCACAATTTTTTTTTGAAAATTTTAACAATTAAACAGATTTATTATGATTTTTCATTCGAAAGCATATTTTTAAAATTTTAAAATACTTCAAAATTAATTTTATCGAATCTAATTTTTCAAGATCTATGGATTATCCTTCAAGCGTTGGGAAAATTTTTCAAACTTATTTGAAGTTGAAGTCAAAATTTTAAATTATCTATTTCAAAACTTATCAACTCGGAATTCAAAATTATTTGTTATAAAGTTAGAAAATTAATTTCACTTTGACAATTTTTACAGAGATGAGTCTGCTAAAATTCTAACTTGGATAAAAATTTGAGTAATTTTTGAGTAAAACTAAATTATTGTAAATTATTTTTCAAAAATTTGACTTTAAATTTTAAAAATAATTTTCAACTAAAATTTTTTAAAAAATAGATTTTCTAGAAACTAACTATTATGTTAGACATGTTCTCAAAAATTTTTGAAATTTTTGGATGCTTAAATAATTTTCTATGAATTTTTGTAAGTCATTCTTATTAGTGTTAATATTTTCCTTAACATGTTTTAAATTTCGATGTGATCAAAGAAGGAGAAATAGGATTAAATTAAGGGGGAAGGCTTAATTACAAATTTTTTTACATTGTCACATATTTTTGAAATGTTATATGTTCTTTTACCCTAACTTAACTCGAGTTGATGCACATTAAAAAGAGGGAGATTATAAGTATCCCAGGTGAGTTTTGATGTTGTCAACCGAGTCAAGTTAGATCCTATTCTGTTCTGATCCCTGTGTCTAAGTGTACAGAAGCTTAAGAGCGCAGGAAATTGAGCGGAAGACACAACGGTCGAGAATGATGGCACGGAAAAGGAGACGACGGGCTCGGTGCATCGGAGGGATGCGGAGGTCTGCGGAAGAGTACGCCGGTGGAACAAGAAGGACGCGCGCAACGTTTAAGGGACGAGAAGCTAGGCAGAAGCACGCTCGAGGAGAAAGCCGAAGGAGGGTTCGGGTGAGCCAAACTTTGGAAGGCCCAAGATCACCCAAGAAGACCCGCTAGAGACTGGTCAGCATTGGGCTGACCGAAAGCCACTCGGGCGCCCAAGTCAACTCGAGCACTCGTGAATGAGGGTGCCCCTATGCACTCAGGCGCCACTGTTCCCAAGCGCCCCAATGCACACAGGCGCCTGAGAAGTGAAAAGTCATCCACAGCTAACCGTTCGCGAACGTTACGAAGGGCATAACCTATAAGCCATGTGTTAGACGCCCCTACGCTCTCGGGCGCCCATGTAGGGTCACGTCAGCGTTCGGATAGACTTGACTAGGGCTATAAATAAGCCTCCAGAGCTCAGTTCCAAACATCAATTCATTGTAAACGAATTTCTACTAAGTTTTTCTCTGCCTTTCTAAGTTCTAGTGTGTGTAAGAGGTTTTCCCGCCCCAAGGACTTTGATCTGGAGATTGAGCTTAATTTTGCCTTGAATTAGCAACCTCCTTGGTTGCAAACCAAGTAACTGTCTGTGTCTCTTTTCTTTCGCTTAGTTGTTTTTGCTGATGTTACTTATTTTTGATAACTAACATTCATCTTTGTTTAAGCAAGACAAAAGATAGGTTTAAATTTGCAGGAGCAATTCATCCCCCTCTTGCCGACCGCATGATCACCGACATTCACTAGTATTTAGGTTGAGCTATGGAAAGAGTTGCCTAGATCGGTCAAGATTGTCAAAATCAATTTAATTGACAACTTCAAACTATTCCATCAACTAATCATTTTTCAATTAATTTAATCTATTTTCTAATAGTGTTAATTCATTTCTTTAAACTTTAATCTTCTCCATGAATCTATATGAGAAGACAGATTTCTTGTGAAAGATCATACTGGCCTTTGATACTGATCTTACTCTAGTGATCTGTACGTTTTGACAACCATGGCTAACACCCAAGTAAACTTCCCAACAGAATTTACAAAAGAAAATTAAAAAATACAATCAAGAAAAGAATTTAGAGGATGTTCATAGATTGATCATTTTTCTTGTTGGTTCCTAGTGTGGTTGAGCCTTGCATGATTTCTCCTTGGTGGCAAAGAGTAGAGCTTCAAATGATCTTAGTTGCTAAGTGTTTCAAAGCCAACTAGGTATGAATGATGGCTGTTAGGACTCTTGTTAAGGTTTTAACTTAGAAGAATTGAGAAATTGGCTTGTATCAAGTGTAAGAACATTAAATATATATATATATATATATATGTTGTAATTTGTAAAGCAGGTTTTAAGAGTTTCGAGTTTGTAATGGTTAAGAAGGAAAAATATCCATCAGGAACAAAGTAGTCTAGAAACTAGTTGTTACTGTAGTATGACTGCATGCACACTCGGAAAGGTTGTTGACATGTACTTCTGCTGTGATATTGAACAATGGTCAATGGTTCAGTTGGGTCTCAATAACAATTTTACAGAACTTACAATCCTTTACAGGATAAGGTTAAATAATCATAGTCAATGGAGTTCACACTCAACCAAATATTCTAGCTTACTAGGGACCTTTAGGATGGGTTAAGAGTTGGATGAAATCATGAAATAAATAATCAATTAGCAAGAACATTGCATAAAATGAAGGTTCAAAATCTCGAACCATACCGAACTTTCAATATTTGGAGAGAAAGGAGATGAAGAAGAAAATAAGAAAAGAAAACAACTATATGCCTAAGTTAAGATTTTGTGTAAAATTTACAATGGTACAATTTTGACATTGTGTTGTTGGATGCAAACTAAAAAAATAACAAACATTATTTCAATTCATCTTAACGTTTAACATGTATTATAGCATGCCAATAGGTGTCGAATGTCAACATGACACAATAGTCATCTATATGATTGACACGACACCCAGGATAGATTCTCTATGCCAAGTAGTATCGAATTTCAGTAATTTATCGAAACAATACATTTCGACTATGTTGCCGCTTGGTATGGTATGAGATTTCAAACTATGAATAATATATACTTATCGCACATGCGGAAACACTATTATCTACAAGCTTTGATGTCTTAATTATTTTTGGCTTCATCGAACTATTTTCCTCAAACAAGACCATCAATATGTCACTTTAGTTTTTATTATCAAAGCAATGTCAATGTTAAACCATGGCCTGAAACCTTAGTTGAACACCAATTACCAATTGCCTCACTCCATAGAATGAGTTTCAATAGGCATCATAGTCCATAGCTATTTACTAATTATAGCTGAAGTGGAAGGGTCATAATAAGTATTCTGTTGGGACTTTGTCGTTTGCTAGAGGGGGTGAATAACAACTTTTCGATCTTGTCTTCCTACAAATGTTAGTGCACAAGCGGAATAACAAAAACTAAAACTAACAACTAAGAGACAACACCTATGTTGTTAGCGATTTCAGAAGGTTTTGGTGTACTAGATTCTGCTAGATCAAGATATTCAAGGTTTACGGTTCGGGATTTACTATACCATTCCCTAATGTTCTGTTCAAATCGTTCACTCATGAATTAATACCTACTTTTCTCTTTTGCTTACAGCTTAGGAATCAGTAAAACTTTCATGCTCACCTGACGGGCTATTGCTCCTTTCAAGAGTTTTACAAGCACTGCAGTCTTTTGCAATCAGTTAACTCAAGGCACTCATTCCCTCAGAAGTATAGTGTGTATGTGCTTGCTTTCTTCAAGAAAAAAATCTCTGAGCTCACTGCTCGGGTTTTCTTTTCATATTGAAGAACGATCCTGTTTTGGTATCAGAGCTTGCTGTTAATGGCAGGCTAAAGTTTTAATATTCAAGGTGAAGGTAAGGGTTATATTATTACTATTCCCGTTCAATTTAAGGAAATCTTTCAGATAGTTATATTTTCCTGAGAAAGACTTGGAGGCTGGAAGGTGGAGACTCGACATGCATCCTTGGTCCGGAATTTTCCGCAAGGCTAGTAAGTGCGTAAGACGGTAAGCTGAAAGGCCTCAAATAAGTATATTCTCAGATATAACTTGATGCAAGAACATGATTAAGACTTATAATTCTCTTCTGTAATAAGGCGACCGAGTTGGTTAACTGATTGCAAAAGACTGCAGTGCTTGTAAAACTCTTGAAAGGAGCAATAACCCGTCAGGTGAGCATGAAAGTTTTACTGATTCCTAAGCTGTAAGCAAAAGAGAAAAGTAGGTATTAATTCATGAGTGAACGATTTGAACAAAACATTAGGGAATGGTATAGTAAATCCCGAACCGTAAACCTTGAATATCTTGATCTAGCAGAATCTAGTACACCAAAACCTTCTGAAATCGCTAACAACATAGGTGTTGTCTATAATCGACTTACTTTGCTTTCTAAAGTTGCTTTAAAACACTTCTATCTAATAGAAGAAGAGCAAAAGGAGTTAAGACGTGAGGTCGTAAAACTCCAAAAGGCTATTATTAGCCAAAGACCATTGACAAACACGGAAGTAAGAAGTCTAGTCCAAGAGGTTTCTAAACAACCTAAACTAGTTGAAGAAGAAGCCCTTAGACTTACTGAAGAATTGAAGAAGAGTGTTCGCAAAGTTGAACACTTAATAGAGGAAGTGAAAAGGCTAATTGGTGGCGGATGAATCTGGAAGAACAGAAGGAGAGTACTGATTACAAAAGGGCCTTAAAAACTACGGAAGCAATTGAAACACCGGCAGTTGGATTTGCATCTACTATTGAGCTTAAAACTAGCTTTGATCTTTTAAAGGCCATTGTGAAGCAAAATAATACTTTGATTTCTCTGGTTATTAACTTAACTGAGCAGGTTCAAGAACTCCAACAACTACATCCAAGGAGCTTGAAGACTCTATAGTGGATTTAACAAAGAGAATCGGAGGGTTAAATTTGGGAAGTGATCCAATTATCCCAAAGAAGACAGGATCTATTTTTGTCTTCAAAGATCCAGCAAAAATCCTTGATAGTGAAAAGCGAAAATGAGTACTTCCTCAAGAACAAGTACTTCTGCGAGGCCACCGGCGGTATTAGCAACCACAACAACTGTACCAAGTTCAGAAGACCAAATTCGGGATTATCGGCGAAACCAGCGGCGTATTCTTAATCTTCAACGACGGTTAATGCCAAGCCAAAGGAGATTCAGAAGAACTATAGAAACTCAATTAAGTCCTGAAGCGGAGCTGGAAATTTCTCGATCACAAAGAGCTGGTATGGTTCCAGCCGAAGTTCTATACTCTACAGGCTATAGACCAACTCAACACAGGGTCTATCAGCATTATTCAGAAGAAGATATCCTCTGTGTAGAAAATAATCAAGTGGACTTACCACTTGTAACTGAGCAAAGCCAACAAACTATTAGAGAGGCAGGTTTTCAGCACATCCATATAGGTCTTATTATGGTAAGACTTTATGCTTTACATCGACGAGATACTGGTGTTATGACTTTAGCAGTTCTCAGAGACACAAGATGGAGAGATGACAGATCTATTATAGCCACAATGGAAATGGATTTAACCAGAGGAACACAAATGGTTTATGTCATTCCTGACATAATGATGAGTTTAGAAGATTTTGCAAACCATATAGAAATATCTTTCCAAACACATGGGTATACAGAATGGCAAGGCGGCTCCAGCAATTTACTCCTCACTCGGATGATGATAGGACGGTAAACTAATACAAGTTTTACTAATTTTGCTTATAATGTGCAAAATGTTGCAGATTATTTAACTAGCCGAGGAGTACATGCCCTGCCCGGAACTCGTTTCACTACTGAACAATTGCAACAGCAACGATGGATATTAAGGCCATCGATCCGAAGAAACCCAATTGCACCTACCCAAGTTAATACAAGAACATTATTGGATGGAAGCATAAGTCTACAATTTGAAGGTTATACTCCCGTAGCAGAGCAACCAGTGGGTCAATACGAGCATATGGACTCACCAGAGCAAGAAATTTTGGCCTTCTTAGAAGATGAAGTATTTCCAATATTAAAAGTCAAAAAACTCCATCCACATGCCATACTACCACAACGGCAAACAGCTGGAGCAGCAGGGTATGATTTGCATATCATTGATAATTATGAAATCAGCCCTGGGGATAGGGCCTTGTTATCTACAGGCATAGCAATGCAAATTCCAGAAGGACATTATGGAAGAATAGCTACTCGATCTGGAGTAGCCTGGAAACAAGGGATTCATGTGGGGGCCGGCGTTATTGATCAAGACTACAGAGGAGAGGTAAAAATTCTGATATTTAACTTAAATTTTGAAAATATCATGATTTCAAAGGAGAAGCAATAGCCCAGCTGATTATTGAAAAGATAAGCCTGCCCGATGTAATGGAAGTTGAAGAATTTACAAGTACTCAGAGGGGTATTCAAGGATTTGGGTCAACAAATCAACAAATCCATGAAGGCCCAATTTCAAACCCGGAAGAAAGTAGTAAGGGCAAGCAAGTCATTTATGCAGCACCCCATGAATATATTATGCAAAATGATGAATATTGGCCAACTACTCTCCATAAAGATAATCCTTCTACATCTAGAACCAGAGACTATTATGATGACCCTTTCAGAAAGTTATTAGATGGGCTCATCTCCGTTGACGAATATTGTGAAGAACAACAACGATGGGAACTTCAGCAAAGAAATAGACGTCCATGGCAGCCCGCTAACGACGTCTATGACGACCAATTACCTGTATTTTCTGATGATGAACATTTATATACACTCTCTGATGAGGAATGGATCAATCCATTCGCGGAAGGTGATGGGAGGAGACAAATTGATAATGATCCTAGATGGGATACGCTAGGCGAGCCCAGCGGCAAATATGATTACTATGTATCATATGCAATCCCTCAGCAGCCAGATTATTATTGGACGTACAAACCGGAAAATCCCTCATGGGATGATGAATCAGATGAGTCTTCTTCTTATAAAACTGTTGCTACTAATTTTGATACAGATGAATTTCCAGAGCAAGAAGAGTATATAGCTTCTATTGATGAACGAATGGAGATGGACTATCCAGTACAACGGCCTGATGAAAGTCTGCTAGCATCAACATCAGCTGTATCTGATTACCGTCCACCCCCAGATGCTACAATGGGGCCACCTCAATATGCACCCGCAACGATTAAGAGGGAGGAACCCAATGTCTATAATGACCCTGGATATTATGGCACCAAATTGGGAAATATGCAAAAGATGTATTCTAATGAAGCCTGGACGTTACCATCTGCGCAGCAGCAAACAGGTGCTATGTTAGTTCTCCCTGACAACATTGGTTTATATCATGATGTTATTTCCAGGTGGGAATCTATTACAACAAACGTTGTGGACTCAAAAATTTGGAGTGACAACAGAACCAAGGTGCAGTATGTAGAAAACCTTTTGGGAGAAACAGAAAAGAAAACTTTTATTCAATGGAGAATGATGTATCCAGATCAGTATGATAAATTAGTTGGAATGGCAGATGAGACACAGAACATACTGACTCAGATTCGCAGAATAATTACTTTGGAAGATCCGGCATCAGGATCTACAGTGGAGCAGAATCAAGCCTATTTGGACTTAGAAAGACTGGTATGTCATGACACTAAAGATTTAATTTCATATATGAATGAATATAAAGTGCTTGCAGCCAAAACGGGGCGGATGTTCGTGAATGAAGAATTATCAAGTAAATTTTACAGAAAGATGTCACCCCTTATTGGTAGTTATCTTGAGAAAAAATTTCAGGAAAGACATAAGGGGAATACTATTGGGGTACTACCACGAATACATCATGCATATCAAGAATTAATGGAAATGTGTAAGCAAGCATCCCTACAAAGAAGCCTGAAAGATCTCCAATTCTGTTCCAGAATACCATTGCCATATCATTATCAGAAACCAGCCAGAAGATATGGTCTGAGAAAGGCAAAATCTTATAAGGGAAAACCTCACAAATCCCATGTGAGGGTCATTAAAAAGAAATACCAGAATGATAGAGCAAAGGTACGCAAATGTAAATGCTTTATCTGTGGCGAAGAAGGACACTTTGCTCGTGAATGCAGGAATAAGGTAGGGAACAAGGAGCAAGTAGCCATGCTAAGTGAACTTGACCTACCTGAAGAATTCGATGTAGTATCTGTTGACCCTGAGGAGACAGATAGTGATGCAATATGCAGTATATCAGAAGGAGAGCATGATACGGAACAATACTGCAGTGTGGTAACAAATTCTCTACCTGAAACATTATTTGTGCTAATAGGGAAACCCAAGGATGGCAGGTGCAGGTAGATATACCAGAGGAACAATATGTATGCAACCATGAATGGCAGATAAATCAGGAGTTAAATTCTCAGCATATTAAATGTCATTTTTGCAGAAGGATTACAAGTCAAAGGTCGAGAGGTCATTGTTCAATTTGCAAGTTAACCACATGTACTTTATGTGCAGGCAGCTATTTAGGGCTTTCATTAAAACCATTACCACCACCTACAATACAGTATGATGATAGAACTCTATTTCTGAACTAATCAACTATACGCAATATTTATTGATAGAGAATCAAAGGTTGAAGGAAGAATTATCCAGAGTTCTTAGAAGAAATCAAAAGGCCGAGGAGGAGTTATCTGAGGCGTTATTAGAAGACTTACAGCAACTGTCACCAGAGGATTTTCAAAAGGGAAAGGAGCAGGTTACTTATCTTGAAGAACAAGTAGTCTCTAAAATTACTGACGGCCAGATTTCTCAAAGAAATGTTAGTAATCGTCTTTACAACATCAAGATGAATTTGGAAATACCGGATTTACAACCTTTCAGTGTGAACGCAATACTGGATACCGGGGCGACTTCTTGTTGTATTGATTCAAGATCAATCCCAAGTAAGGCAGTAGAACCAAATTCATACACTATATTAATTAATGGTGTTAATTCCCAGCAGGAAGCCAAGATGAAGCTAAAAATGGGACAAATAGTGATTGGTGAAAACAAATTCAGAATTCCCTTCACTTATGCTTTTGATATGACTTTGGGAAAAGGAGTTCAGATGGTGCTTGGCTGTAATTTTATACGAAGTATGCAAGGAGGAGTTCGAATAGAAGGTAATACTGTTACTTTCTACAAAAATATTGCTACAATTGCCACAAACCAAAATGCTGCAGCAGCAATTGAGGAACTTGAATTAGAGGAAATGGAATATATTCAGCTCCAAGAAGAAGTATACTTCGCTGGTACCATTTCTAATCAGAATATTTTATATAAGCATAGCTCTTTGTTTAATAGACTAAAAGAGCAGGGGTACATAGGGGAAAATCCCCTCCAACATTGGGCTAAGAATGGCATTCTGTGTAAGATAGAAATCATTAATCCTGATATTACTATTCAAGACAAGCCACTTAGCAATGTTTCACCAGCGCTTAAGGAAGCTTTTAAGAGACATGTGGATGCACTCCTCAAACTCAAAGTAATCCGACCCAGCAAAAGCAGACATAGAACAATGGCAATGATCGTACAATCTGGAACTTCTGTTGATCCTACTACTGGTAAAGAAACCAAGGGTAAGGAAAGGATGGTTTTCAATTACAAGACGTTGAATGATAATACTTATAAGGATCAGTACAGTCTCCCTGGCATAAATACCATATTGAAGAAAGTTGGAAATTCAAAAATATATTCTAAATTCGATCTGAAATCTGGATTTCATCAGATCGCAATGGATCCTGCTTCTATTGAATGGACGGCCTTCATTTGTCCATCTGGCTTATTTGAATGGCTTGTAATGCCATTCGGTCTAAAGAACGCACCCGCTATATTCCAACGAAAAATGGACCAATGTTTTCAAGGTACTGAAGAATTCATTTCTGTTTATATTGATGATATTTTGGTCTTTTCAAATACAGAAAGGGAGCATATTAAGCATTTAGAGATAATGCTTGGCATCTGTGAAAAGCATGGTCTGGTACTCTCTCCAACTAAATATAAAATTGGGATTCCAAAAATTGAATTTCTCGGAGCCGAAATTGGTGAAGGAAAACTCAAGTTGCAGCCGCACATTATCAAGAAGATTACGGAATTCAAGGATGAGCAATTAAAGGAAAAGAAGGGGCTTAGATCATGGTTGGGCATTTTAAATTATGCCCGTACATATATTCCCAATTTAAGCTCTAAGCTTGGGCCTCTATATGAGAAAACTTCACCTCATGGAGATAAAAGGATGAAAACTTCAGATTGGGCTTTGGTCAAGGAAATAAAAGCCCAAGTCAATCAGTTACCAGACTTAGAAATACCCCCCGAGAATGCTTACATAGTCCTGGAAACAGACGGGAGTATGTTAGGATGGGGTGGTATTTATAAATGGAAGCCTACAAAGTATGACTCACGAAGTATGGAGCGGATATGTGCCTATGCTCATGGAAAATTTCCGACTGTCAAGTCAGTAATTGATGCAGAAATTTATGCAGCCATGGAAACAATGACAGCGTTAAAAATTCACTACATGGATAAGAAGGAAATAACGCTGCGAACAGACTGTCAGGCTATTATTAGCTTCCACAACAAGACTGCAAGAAATAAGCCATCAAGGGTAAGGTGGCTCTCATTCACCGACTATATAACAGGCACTGGGGTGCGAGTAAATTTTGAGCATATAGACGGCAAACTCAATATTCTTGCCGATACACTTTCAAGGTTGATTAAGGAACCAGAAACACTGGCTACTCTTAGTGAAACTGTTACTGATGCAACTGAAGAAGAAGCAGCCTCGAGTTCTAGCAGATTCCCTCTGCTAACAAGGTATGAAGACTTAATTAGCCAGACCTTATCACGAATATTTTTGCAGGAGGACCATGACAAAAGAAATCAAATGGCCAAGATTGAGGAAGAAGCTATAAGCAATGTGCTGGAGAGACTTCGGGAGTTAGAATTAATCATGCAGATGAAGGAATATGATTTCAACGCCAAGCGCTACCAAAATCAGCATGGGATAATTGAAAATTACTACCACAAGCATCTCGCGGAAGTTCGTGAAAGTAGACGGGACCTATTCAATGAAGTGTTACGCGTGCAACGAATAGGACAAGAAATCAAAAGGGTACCCCCGTGAAGCGTGATGAGCCCAAAAGACAGTTGTAAAGAAAAGATGCTAAAATTATTAAAGTAGTAGTGTGCTGTAAAATAGCTCTATTATTAAAGTGTGTGATGTGATATAAAGAGCCTTAGCTGAAAGGATAAAACCGACAGCGGTCCTTTCAGAATCTTTGCTTTTGTGCTGTAAAGCCTGATTAGATGTTAAAGGGCACATAATTGAGGGACGATGGGGTTCACAGAATTACACCCGCCTCAATTCATATGCAACCTTTACCTCTAT
This sequence comes from Boesenbergia rotunda, assembly GCA_024364735.1. Lineage (NCBI taxonomy): Eukaryota > Viridiplantae > Streptophyta > Magnoliopsida > Zingiberales > Zingiberaceae > Boesenbergia > Boesenbergia rotunda. Next base: position 974,352 of record JAGFNQ010001428.1, on the reverse strand, counting down.
AAAAGGCTAAGTGTACAAGGGGTTTGAGCATGCCTTGAGAACACCCAAGACACTCATTCCCTCAGAAGTATAGTGTGTATGTGCTTGCTTTCTTCAAGAAATAAAATCTCTGAGCTCACTGCTCGGGTTTTCTTTTCATATTGAAGAACGATCCTGTTAGAAGTATAGTGTGTATGTGCTTGCTTTCTTCAAGAAATAAAATCTCTGAGCTCACTGCTCGGGTTTTCTTTTCATATTGAAGAACGATCCTGTTTTGGTATCAGAGCTTGCTGTTAATGGCAGGCTAAAGTTTTAATATTCAAGGTGAAGGTAAGGGTTATATTATTACTATTCCCGTTCAATTTAAGGAAATCTTTCAGATAGTTATATTTTCCTGAGAAAGACTTGGAGGCTGGAAGGTGGAGACTCGACATGCATCCTTGGTCCGGAATTTTCCGCAAGGCTAGTAAGTGCGTAAGACGGTAAGCTGAAAGGCCTCAAATAAGTATATTCTCAGATATAACTTGATGCAAGAACATGATTAAGACTTATAATTCTCTTCTGTAATAAGGCGACCGAGTTGGTTAACTGATTGCAAAAGACTGCAGTGCTTGTAAAACTCTTGAAAGGAGCAATAGCCCGTCAGGTGAGCATGAAAGTTTTACTGATTCCTAAGCTGTAAGCAAAAGAGAAAAGTAGGTATTAATTCATGAGTGAACGATTTGAACAAAACATTAGGGAATGGTATAGTAAATCCCGAACCGTAAACCTTGAATATCTTGATCTAGCAGAATCTAGTACACCAAAACCTTCTGAAATCGCTAACAACATAGGTGTTGTCTATAATCGACTTACTTTGCTTTCTAAAGTTGCTTTAAAACACTTCTATCTAATAGAAGAAGAGCAAAAGGAGTTAAGACGTGAGGTCGTAAAACTCCAAAAGGCTATTATTAGCCAAAGACCATTGACAAACACGGAAGTAAGAAGTCTAGTCCAAGAGGTTTCTAAACAACCTAAACTAGTTGAAGAAGAAGCCCTTAGACTTACTGAAGAATTGAAGAAGAGTGTTCGCCGATTTACGTGGTTCGGAGATGAAACTTCTACTCCACGGTTGTCTGTAAGATGGGCGATCCCGATCCTTCAGTGGATGATTCCCCGGAGCACCTCCGGCTAGCTCTTGTCGCTCCTTGTGGGTGGAGAATCCTCCCCACAACCCTTTGACACGACCTGAGCACTTGTAGGCTACTAATAGGCTCTTACCAAGCTTGTTTCGCCAAAGAAAAATAGTCAAACACGAGCTCTCTTAAATAGAGCTCGAACCTAATTTGACCGTTACCAGTCGACTGGTGCAACACCAGTCGACTGATCTACTCTGAATTCGAATGTCGCCGCCTGACGTTTCGAATTCTGGCCTATACCAGTCGACTGCACGAGTCGACTGATCAACTATCAGTCGACTGATCTCTCTGTGATCTACCTCAGTCGATTGATCAAGCATCAGTCGACTGTCAACCCTTTAGTCTAGGGTTTCCCTTCCCGAATACATTTCTCTCAGCATTCGAACCCTCACGACTCAGTCGACTCTTCATTCAGCAGCCTCGACCTATTGCCTTCAAGCCCTCTTCGACTTTGACTCTCGTCCCTCGGATGCACGCAAGCCCACGGCTCGTTTCCTATGCCACCCTTCACGTATGCCTCGAAGTCCGCTTCCTTCAGCTCATCGTCCCTACTCCAGCAGCCTCAACTTGTTGCCTTCAACCCCTCTTCGACTTTGGCTCTCGTCCCTCAGATGCGCACACAAGCTCTCGGCTTGCCTCCATGTCATCCTTCACGTATGTCTCGAAGTTCGCTTCCCTTGGCTCATCGTCCCTGTATTGTCCACGGTCCCTTAGATGCGCACACAAGCCCTCGGCTTGCCTTAATGTCATCCTTCACCGGCCCCGAAGACGTCCAACTAAGTCAATGTGTATCCTGCAAACCTGCACACTCACATACACATACTAGATTAACATGAAACCCTAACTTAACCATATTGGTACACACATCAAAACTCATGATCTTCCCGATCAAACTTGGGCCAATTGCCCCAACATATTCTTCTGTTTTACTCCTAGACAAACAAAATCTCTACTACTAGACTTGGACAAAATCTCACAAGAAGTGCTCACTGCTTGTAACTTATAAGAACATAGATGCAGCATAATAATGTGGGAAGTAATTTGATACTGAAGATCAATGTGGCCCAAGATGATGTCCAGGAGCATTCATTCTTCAGTGAAAATGACTGGGGCGAAACCAAGATACCAAATCAGATTGGATTGACTCAGGTTTCCACTTAATTGTAACAGGAATAGAGTTAAAGAGCTCACTGCTATGCAATGATCACAAAGAACCAGAAGTCTTCAATGCTTTCCTAAAACTACCATCAAAACACTAACAATGGAATAGAATAACAAAGTAAATAGAAGTGGGAAATTGAGTTAACCAATTAAAGAGGTTTCATTTGTTATACCAATGAAAAACAACAAAAAGATTCCACTGACAAAATATTCTTAAGCTACAAAAGAACACATGAACAAAGCTAGTGGGCAAAAGGACAAACTGTTCAACCAAAAAAAATAACCTGTACTTCTACCCATGAGTAAAACAATCAGGAGATGATACAAAACTCTTTTTAAACTACTATCAAGGATAGGATCTCCTAACAATTTTAGCTATGTAGCAGATCAATTCCCCAATTTCATCAGTCTGGATTTTCTTACACATCTACATTTCAATGTGACAGAACACGAATGACCATCCTAAAGTGAAGGCGACATAAAAAAGGAAATTTGCTCAGCATTAATTATTTAAAATAGTAATATCCAAGAAGCTCAGAAACACTACCTTGCAACAGCAACATCTTTTGCTTCAGCCGAAAATAAACCAGCAACTGCTTTTGGAACACCTAAAAATGGTCCACCAATATTCATAACTGATTTTATATGGTTTGCACACCAGTTTGGACCACCACCACCACCCATAGGAGCAGGTGCCTCAACCCATTTCATGAAATGCAAAAAATATAAGACACCCATGGAATGTGGAAGAACCACCACCTTCTTTCCACCATTTGTAGAGACCATAAGTTCTATGTTACTTTTTATTCTGCTCCAATGTTTGATCACGCACCTGTAAAAGAGAGAATATTGAAGATTTGCAGTTGATAAGGGATATTTCAACGCCATAAGATATATGATAAAAAATGAGAAATCAAACAAATTTGGTGAATACAGTGGTCGAAAAGGGAATTCAAACCTCCGTGTTCTGGAATGAGATTCGCCAGTCATAGGCTGCCATGTACATAGTTTTCTCTTCATATCCAATCTGAGCCAAGTTAGCAATCAAAACTGCCCACACAAATAACCAGGAGCAAAATAATCAGCCGCAACCAGCCCGGTGACTGGTCTAAACCCTTATACCAGGAGGGTCCAGCCCAGTTTCATTATCCAGGGACATATGCTCAACCCAGCATAAGGTCTGAGACAAATAACAAATAGAAATAAAACACTATACTGTTTCCCAAAAGAAATTATGAGAACTAAGGATTTATTGGTTTTCTCTCACGCAAAGCATCGTATACACCAGAAAATGTGAGGAAAGGAGGAAGCAGAAAAATGTTGATAGGAACTGAAAAGAAATAAAACTTAAACAGAACGGAAGAACCAACAAAATGAACTACAGAAAGGGGGGAAAAAAAAGCTCAGTGCAAAATCACTTAAGTAGGAATTTTTAACTTGATTGGGAAGTACTTTCAAGATAATTCTTCAATATTCTCAACAAGAAAAAAAAATGGCAACGGAAACCACAAAGTATATGATTGTAAACTAGTTCTCAAGTTTCTCGAAATAGCAATTGACGTGATTGATGGAATACTGGAATTATAAGCGATCACCACAAAAAGATTTTTGTATTCCATAGTTATCATGAAACTAGAATGGACCCGGAACCTCACAGTGAGAATCCAAAACTTCATTAAAATAATAGTGTATGGTGCGTAACTATACTCCATGTCAGTTTAAGTAGAAACAATAGATAAAACATCATGTGTTAGGTTATGGCTCATGAACCCTACTAACAGTCTTAAAAATATGATAAGAAAGTCAGTGAAATTATGAGAACAGATACATGCATGATAAATTCATGTTAATTAAATGGAAAATTATCAACTATACAATTGTTAGACATGCATTTCTCAATAAGAAAAACAAAGCCAATGCTAAGACCATGTTGACTAGATACAGTACAAAGAACTCAATACCTAGCTCAAACTAAGAGAAAAGGACCTTCAAATTTCAGGAAAGATGAGGATATTAGATCCCGAATGAAATTTGCAGTATATCACATGCTTTCATTAGAAAAGGAAGGATGTTTGAAGTCAGAATGCTACATAAAATGAACCACATGATTATATATTAATTTGAGGTTTAGGCTAGCTAAGAAGGGGAGTCTTGGCGCAATGGTAAAATTGCCGCCTTGTAACCTAAAAGGTCACGGGTTCGAGTTCTGGAAAACAGCCTCTTACAAAGTAGGATAAGGCTGCGTACAATAAATCCTTCCCTGGGACCCCACATGGCGGGATCTTCATGCACCAAGCTGCCCTTTTTTTAGACCAGCTAAATTTGACAGAGAATAATAACAAGCCCAAACTCAAANGTCTTAAGTGCATAACCCCAAAAGGATTTTGGAAGAGTTGCATGATTCATCATAGACCTACCCATGTCCATCAAGGTTCGGTTTCGCCTCTCAGATACACCATTATGCTGTGGTGTATATGGCGGAGTCCATTGGGATAATATCCCATTGTCCCTAAGATAATCTTGGAACTCTTGACTTAAGTATTCTCCACCCCGATCGGATCGAAGTATTTTAATACTTTTGCCAAGTTGTTTCTCTACTTCATTTCTGAATTCTTTGAATTTATCAAAAGCTTCAGATTTGTGTTTCATCAAGAACACATAACCGAATCGTGAGTGATCATCGATAAAGGTGATGAAGTAGTTATAGCCTCCTTGTGCTTGAGTTGACATTGGTCCGCATACATCGGTATGTATTAGACCAAGCAACTCTCCCACTGGATTACCTTTTCCGGGAAAGGGTAATTTGGTCATCTTGCCTTTTAAGCACGATTCGCATGTATCAAATGAACCGGGTTCAAATGATTCCAAAATTCCACATCGGTGTAATTCGGTCATGCGTTTCTTACTTATATGGCCAAGACGACAGTGCCACGTGTAGGAGTCTATTCGATTATCTATTCGAGCACGTTTATTACTAACTTCGATATTGAAAATGTCACTGGATAAATCTAACATGTAGATGCCATTGCACAAAGTTCCATTTCCATAAAGAATGTCATTTAAAGTTATGTAACAACAATTGTTACTAAAAGTTAAATGATAACCTTTTTCATTCAAACATGAAATAGATACAATGTTCTTTATTAATGAAGGAACAAAATAACAGTTATCCAATTCTATGATACGTCCGGTAGGGAGCTTCAGCAAATATGTTCCGATGGCAACAGCAGCAATCTTTGCTCCATTTCCAACTCTCAAATTCGCTTCTCCCTTGACGAGTCTTCTTCTATTCCTTAGCCCCTTTATGTCATTACATATCTGTGAGCCACACCCAGTATCAAGTACCCAGGTATTTGAGGAAATAGAGTGACATTCAATAACGAAGATACCTGAAGAGGATGGGGCATCGGATGCCTTCTTCTTCATGGACTCAAGATAAATCTTGCAGTTTCTTCGCCAGTGACCTTCTTTGCCACAGTGATGGCAAGTACCTTTTGGTTTCTTTTCAGTCTTTTTGGCCTTTTTCTTCTTTCCCTTATTCTGTTCTTTGGCCTTCCTCTTAGAACCTTTCTTCGAGGATCCAACTAACAGTATTGTCTTCTGATCCTGCTTTACAGAAGGCTCTACAGTCTTCAGCAGGTTGAGCAACTCTGGAAACTGGTCTAGAGTTGCATCTTTAGAAGGACGGTTGGGAAGTTGTTCTTCAAGGACATAAGCAAGCTTTTCTGCCTTGAGGACTATCCTCAGGTTTCGAAGCCAGTCCATGAAGTTCGGCCCAGTCAGTTTATTGGTGTCCAAAATGGAACGCAAGTTTATGTAAGACATGATCGAGTGATTATCTTAGAAATACAAATTGAGATTATGTGAGAAGATTGATTAAGAATGTATCAACATACATAAATTAAATCCTATTTATTTTACGAATTGAATCACCCTTATTATCAATTCGGGAGATTGTAGGAACATCTCCAAATAGGTTGATATCCAACCATAGATAAGAACCACCATGGCTGTGGCCATCAAGTTTTTCTTAGCTATGAAGGTAGGTAATTATACCGATTACACATCACATATATGTAACTATCACCTTATGCTATCAACTAATTGAATGTTTGCATAAATCATTAGGTTGTTAACTCATTAACAAGTATGTATCATTATACATAGCACCTAACTGCACCTCTCTTTACATCGACCTTGGCTGTGGCACAACAAATCGATGCTCCAAGCTTAAGGCTGACCCATTAATCAAGAAATAGTTTTAATATGGTTGGAGCTCATTCAACCGTTTAGTCAGGCTTGGATGTGTCCAACAACCAAAACTAAGGATTGACCTCTGACTCCAACTATATTATACATAAACTAATTCCATGGTTTGAACATGTTGAGGTTCAAGTCGGGCATGGATGTGTCCATCAACCCTAGCGAGAAACAAAACTCCGGTTCTAACCATATTAATGGAAGGTGTTAGCCTTAATATTTTTGTAAGGGGTGTTTGGGTCTCATTCTTTTCTAAGCACATTCATGACATAAAATTATGTCATGACTAACGATTTCCTTAATAAAGTATGTATGTGACTTAATTTATCAAGTCTCATGAATTAAATTAGGAACCGGATTTCCTAATTATAATTTCATACTTTATTAAAGGAATTGTTTTGGGAAACAATTTCCTAAATTGTCATAATTAATTTCGGAAATAATATGTTCAAGATTTTGATTTCTCTAAATCAAATCTTATTAAATTAAGAGACAAATCCCTTAATTCAACTACATATTATTTTCATGAAAATCTTATTTAAGAAAACTCTATAGGAAACCATTTTCCTAATTAATTTTGGAGACAACAATATGTAAGAGCATCACCTCTTCAACATATTTTATTCATGGATTTAATTAATTACAACAAATCGTTTTCTAAGGGTGGCTCCCCGAGGCTCAGATACCCAAAGAAAAGTAATTTGTCGTAAATCCAATTTGGACGGCTCCCCGAGGCTCAATCCAAATCAAACATGACAATTTCAATTAAAAATTGGGAAATTAAATTACAACAACTAACTTTAAATTGGACGGCTCCCCGAGGCTCAATCCAAAATAAAGAATTTTGTTGTCAATTTAAAGACCAATTCAAATTTAATTGTCAATTAACTATCCATGAATTTGTCTAGACTTTCTCAAAAGAAAGTGCCCAAAATTGCGAGATTTCAAAAATAATTTTCAGAATAATTGTAAGTTTCGGGTAAAAAGAAAACTTACATATTTCCAAAAATTAGAAAATTTCTAAAATAGAAAAATTTCCAAAATTTAGAAAGTTTCCAAAGATGGGAAATTTTCACAATTATTATAAAATTTTAGAAACTAGAAAATTTCAAACGTTTGCGAAATTTCATGAGGATTTCCAAACTTTGAAATTCCTAAATCTAAAATCTATTATAATTTGAAAGTTTCCATAATTGAAAAATTTTTCCGAAATTGAGATCATGACAAAGTGTTCCGCAAAACAATTATATGATAATGTCGAACACTAACCGCGGCTCTGATACCACTGTTGGGACCGGGTGCATGTTGACAAGGATACGAATTCGTAAAATTCAAAATTTTTACGTGCAGCGGAAGAGTTTGCATAAAATAATTTCCTAAATTATTTTAACTTCGTATCTAGCATGCAACCCTATGGTGTGTTGACATAATCATAAAATAAAATTTTGCGAAAAAGTAAACTAATTTACTTTTATACCTCGCGTATCTCGAAGAAAAGGGACGAGATCCAACCGTAGCGTCCCTTGGAAGCTCCGCCTCTATTCGTGTCCACACCGAGTTCTCTTCGGAATGACTTCGCCAAGTCACGAGTTTTGTGCCGACGAGAACTACTAGATTCTCGGAAGGCACAACTAGAGGAATAAGAGAAAATAATGGAAAACTAACCAACGAAGTAACGGAATCGAATTCCGAGAAGAGAGGAATCGCTATCCGCTTCTTCTTCTTCGTGTTCGGGTTCTCCTTCTTCTTCTTGAAGCTCACGGCCTCCACCTCCTTGGATGTAGGTTGGGTGCCGGCCCTAGGGAAGCTAGGTTGGGCGCCGGCCCTAAGGGAAGAGAGGGAGAAGGAGGAGAGGAGAGATTAAGAGAGAGAGGGAGAGAATAATTAATCTCTTGATTAGTTCGGAATAAGGGCTAGCCTTTGGTTCCTTTATATAGTAGCAACTCCTTTGCTAAGTCTCCCTCTAAACCGAATTAACGGAATTAGTTATAAGAAATTTATCTTATAAATTTTCTTATTAATTATTCCGTTTAAACCGAGTCTTTATTATAAACTAATTTATAATAAAACTAATTCTTCTTCTCTTTAAATTATGGAATAAATTTTATAAGAAATTTATAAACTTTCTTATTATGGAAAAATCAATTCATAATTGATTTTATAAAATTAAAATAAACCAATTCATGGATTATTTTAATCTTCCATAAAAGAATAAATTTCTATAAATTTTATTTATATAAATTTCTTTATACAAATTTATTTATCCATAATTTATAAAATAAATCGCACTAGATTTATTTTATTAATTAAACCAAAATTAATTGGTTTTCTCCTCTTATTGTGGACGGCCACCAAAGGGGGTTTTGACACCCTCTTTGGCCGGCCAAACCAACCCGAACCGCCGCGAATTAAACTCATTTAATTCGCCCAAAAAGCCTTCAAAAGACTTAGCCATTTTTTGCTTCCATTGCGCCTCTGACTAACTCAGATTCGACTTATTTCTCTTGATCAGAAAATCTAATTTTCAACTCGTTTTAAATCCCTCGGATTACTCGTAGTGCGTGTGACTAAATAGGCTTTCGATTTATGTTGGTCGTCTATAATTTAACTAATTATAGAACGATCATGAGTGGCACCTAGTAGTACATCATGATCCCCAATTAATCGAAAGATCAACGGTTTGACCTCAGAAGAAATTATTCTGAAACCCTTCAGCAGCTCTAATGAATCGTGCCCCATTCCCTTCACCACCTTATACCCACTTGGTTCAGGACACGGTCAATGGTGTCAGTCCCCACTAGGCTGACTACGTCACACCTAGCCCAAGTAGTGTCTTCCTCGTCCTTTGGATTTCTAATTACTCTCATGTATTTAAGAGACTCGCACTCATAACATGATATGCTCTGGCCAGAGGCTTTGAGTAACAATCCGACGATAGGCCTGGGTATACATCTCCTCGCAAGGAGTGGTGAATCCTTTGTAGGCTGTTCAAACATCTTCGGGCACTTCGGCTTATACCCAATCATCCTGGGTCCACACCTCCTTGGAGATGCTTGCTTAAGATGTTAAAGTATAAGTCTCCATGACCAAGATGACTTGAACACCGCAAGTCAAAGGAACATCGTACTTAAGCTGCAGTAAGAACTTCATTGACATATCTACATGTAGATTCCCATATGAAGTCTTACAGCTAGTCACTCCAATGAACTAGTTCCCTTAACTAGCATCCATGTTTATCTCCGGACATCCCAATGTCACCAGCCAGTGAGAATCAGCTGATTAGAGAAGAACCCATGCTAGTCTCAACAGAATTGATAGTGTCCGTTTTTATCAATTCATCGACTAGGGATATTTTCAATACTTCACATTTGCACATTTAGAGATAATCACAAGTTGTGATCCCATCACAAATTCTCTTATGCTGTGAGTTATATTGCGGACATTCAGTAGATGAGTTTAAGATCCCAATCAAATACACAAACATGTACACTCAAATAGTGAATTATCATTTATTAAAATAAATGTTTACAATCATAAGGCGATTGCCTTAGGACACTTCTCTCATATCACTAACAGAAAGTACCCTCTAGCATCTCGATCCAGGGCGGGCAATCTGAGGGTCAGATCCTCCATGGAACAAAGTGAATTGGCCTTTCACCGACTCTGCGAGTGTTGGTATCCGTGCTCTGGCTCTGGCCCAGTCCGTCAGAACAGTAGGAGCTACCAGTGGAACTGTAGAAGGTACCGTAACAAAAGCTGCAGGCGGAACCGTGGAAAATCCCAGAGCAAGAGCCACAGGTGGGGCCGGGTAAACTGCCGGAGCAGGAGCAACTGAGGGTGCCGCAGAAAATCCCATGAAAGGTATTGATGCAGGAACTAAAGGGTAGACAACTGTAGGCATAGCTGGGGGTGTAGGTGTTGTTGGGTACGTTGTTGGGGGTGCCGAAGGTGGTACGACTCGGTACGGAACCGCAAGCACTGCTAGACGAGTAGGTACCGCTGGGTACGCTGTAGGGGGTGCCAATGGTGGTACAACTGGGTAGGGAACCACAGGCACTGCTGGAGGTGTAGTAGTAGGTACCACTGGCGATGCAACCGGAAAGACGGTAGCAAGTACCAGTGCCTTTACTGTGGGTATGACTGGGGTAGTAGTCGCGAGTGGAGTTGTCGGAACCGCTAACAGCAGTGGAGATGGGGGCCTCAGAACACTCGAAAGTGTATGTCCATGACTGACCGGCCTCGTCTCCGTTGGTCTCTCAGGTGACCTAGTCCCCGAAGACCCTATAGTAGACTTACATGGTCGTCCTCGACCACGTATCGGTACGGGAGCACGTCCACGCTGAGTCATACCTGTTAAAATATTAACCAATGGTTACTAAAGGAATAAGTCAACTAATCTTACCAAATCATACAATTTGCCGCCCGGAGATGTCCCATCGCCGCCAAGTCCCAGAGTTCAACTCACGCCACAAAAATGACTCCGCAGATTCGAAATGTACTCGGGTAGATCTCATCAAACCCGAGCTCTGACACCTACCGAATATGTATCAGATTTAACTCTGACAAATCCAAAAAGACTCGTAAAACATAAACATGCATCTGAAACTTGCTCTGATACCAAAACAAATTGTCATGCCTCGAGACCGGCGAAGCCGCTGATCCAATATAAAATTGGACAGCATCTCCCCTGTCCAGCGGACAATTTACACAAACATACAAACACACGTAGATATATATTGGTCTCAGGCTACAAAACATATATATATAGCATAAGGAAATGAAGCATCACAATACTGGAAACATAAAGCTCACCTGAGCTGCCCTCGAGGCAAACGCGCAGCAAAACGACAAACACATTGTCCAACAGAGGACTCAAAAATACAATACTGTATGAATGAATCACGAATACATGTCCATGATATATGGAAATGAATACAATACATAAAGAATGCTATAAAAAGAAAACAAACGAGGAAGCACCCAACAACGGACTTGTAGGGACCCGGGACTGGCAACTGGGCTCCTTCGGCGAGCTATCAACCTGAAAACAAAAACATTGTGACGGGTGGTGAGTCCAAGTGGACTCTGCAGGTATAGAGAAAGATATGCATTGCAAAAAAAAAATAGCTGAATAAGCTATATAGGAAACTACAGGATACAGATTCACAGGGATATCAGAATATGCATAACTAAAAGTAACAACTGAATGTACATACCAGAAATTAGCCTATCCTAATCATAAAAAGGACCTGTATCTACCGAGCTAGTGCAGTGTCATCAAATCACACATATAACATATATCCTGTATGTGCATGTCAAATAAGTACAGCAAATAAATGCAGCAAACACAATCAAGTGCACAATGCATTGTATGCACATGATGCAATGTCATGGTCACCCCTTAATACCAGTCAAGCCACCGAGACATGCGATAATGTGTTGGCCAAGTGGGTAGAGCTGTGACACTATCCGTACTCCGCCATCACAGCTCCTGAGTGACCGAGTGGACAGGATGCCGGTAGAGGTCTTGCTCCGCCCCATGTATATATGGGGGAGATATCTCTTTTATCTTCTCTGGTCTATGGGAAGAGAAAGGATCCCTGCCTGCTACCACGCTCCGAAACTACTACCCATGAGCAGTCAAGCTGAGCAGTACAGAGCAAATGTACACATCCAATGGTATCCACTAACCCATGCGTGGTCGTGTGTGCATATCAAGTGCCGGAAGATGATAGGCTCAACCATAAGGGAGTCGTTGATCGCCAGCATGCAACAATGCAGGTATAGTGCATGACTCTAACACATGCAGCCCCTATCAGGTCATCGACACATAACTCAACCTAACATGCACATGTCGTAAACATATATCATAACTCACTCATCAAATATCTAGATACACATGCAAGTATAACTAGAATCAATCAATGCAACCATACAATGGTCTGCTATCCTATATCTATATACTCATGCTCATACCGATGCTATACAGAATCAGAAAATAATAAATGAGACTATATAGAAAGAAATTAGAGCATATCCAAGATTAAGCATAGGTATCAAGCAGGATAACAAACGAAAGCAAATAAAGGTAAATAAAACCTACTGCATAAATAATAACAAGTCATGCATAAAGGTAAAGTGGAATTACAGATACAAACAAGAAGTACCCGCCTCCAAATGAAAGAAGTCTGTATCAAATGAGAAGAGAACCATCCGCCAATAATCAGCAATAATAATCCAAATCAAGTCCCTGTATCAAAGGGCATATTTAAATAGCTATCACACAAAAATAGTAAATAGCTAATAAATCCCTAAACCATACTAAGGTTAACCTAATCATTATCCTTTTCTATTTAATTACCTCTAATTAAATGAAAAGTTCCTAATTACCGCGTGTAATTAAGGTTAGATTTACTTTACATTTAATTATAAATTCCAATCCATCACGGCTAGGTTTGATATAGTGTCAAACTCTATATTAAACCCACTATTAGTCCTAACCTACATACCCTCCTGGTTAGATTAGGTTTCATCTACTAATCTACATTTCCAATTAATATCAATCCCTAACATCCAACCCAGAGCTAAAGGTCAGCTCATACACTGATCAAGAACAGTGTATGAAACCTCACCTTAGGTCAGTCCATATCAAAACCTTGCTCACAATAAAATAGTAACTCTACTGTCTAATTTCCATAGCAAGGCAAAACACAACAGAATTCCAAAATTAGGATTCTCAAATTGAAGCTCACGGTAGGAACCTCACCTTAGGTCAGTCCTTCCTCAGTTGCTCAGAACAAATCATTCCAAGAACAGAACTCTGCACAGGGAGGAGCTCACACACCACAGCTTAAATCCCAGTTTCAAATAGCAGTATTCATACTCCAATCCGATTCCAGCTTCCTAATCCAAATTCTAAATCGATTTCTAACTATGAGCACAGAGCATTCAACTAGAAACCAATTCATCTCCAAAACCTAACACCATTCGCGATATAATCAAAGGCAAGAACAGATCAAACAGTTCCCCTATTCTAGCTAAACTTGAAACCAAAAGGAAGAGAGAACATTGAGCTATAACAACCAATGAGAGACCTTACCTCAGATCCAATCCTTTGATGATCCCTAGATCTATTCCAAGGAATTGACCATTCAATCGCAGCAAGGGAGAACAGGAGCGATCCCTAAACCAAAGTGGAACATGATATCACCATCTCAGCACAGAAACCATTCGATCCAAGAAGACAAGCCGAGGTTCAACGAACCGAAGCTTACCTGGATGGAATGGTTGACCTCCATCTTAGATGCTCCCCCTCGCCGGCTCGTCCAACCCTTACTCTTCCACCGACCGAGAGTAGAGATTGCAAATTCGAGGAGTGGAGGAGGCTGCTGACCGCACAACCCGTCCAAGGAAGGAGATCCTCTGCTCGATCGGGAGTCGACGGGGGACTCGGCTTCGTTGGCTTGGCGAAGACGAAAAGGGCGAAGGAATGAGGGCGATTGGCGAGAACGGGCGTCAGCTGTGGAGTGGAGGAGAAGAGAAGAAATGAAGGTATTTTAGGGAATGACACTTTTGCACCTTAATCCAACCGTTTTGGACTTTTACAATTCCGCCCCTAGGATTTAAGTTTCAAAACCATTAACCCCTTGTAACCATTTATTTTAATACATTTTAATCCCTAAACTGTGTCCAAGGGCTCGAAACCCTAGAACCTACACGGTAACCCTCCAAAAATTTTCGAGACTTGGTCAAAAATGTCGGATTTAACAACAAGTCATCGAGATTATCAAAAATGCAAATGCATAAACTGAAAAGAAATACAAGGGTACCCTCAATTACAATGTCAATACAAAAGTCGACTTGACGGGAAGTAGATTGGCTGCCGAGATCCTCTCATAGCGACTCCAAGTGTATCATCCTGAAAAAAAACATAACTAATGGGGATGAATTTAGACGAACTCAGCGGGTATATAGTCAGATATGCATGACATCAAAAAGCTATACAGATGATATAAAAACAATAGATACAGTTTCAAATGAATAGCAAAAATATATAACTAAAATACTGACCATTTTATTTTATTTTATTTAATCATAAACTGAATAAAATAAATTATCATTATTGTTAATTATATTCAATATAAAAAATAACAATAATATTTATCATTCAAGTATCTTTTTTTATTTCTTTGAGTTCTTTACTTATCAAAATTTAGAATCTAATATGAGCCGATGGTATATCATATTGTCCAAATTTTAATTTCTATTGTCGATTGACGATCGTGTTCGCCGCTACTTTTTGGCTGCCAAGACAACACTCAGCCTCAGCTAGTGATGAAAATAGGATAGGGCGAGTGTGGATTTATTATTTCTATTTTTTATTTTTGACCTCTAAATTTTATAATAAAAATATTCACGTATTAAGTTCATTTTGTGAGGACAATGCTAACTTCATTCCGAGAAAACGTAATGGGTGAGGCCAAATCACTGCCGCCTAATCTCATTAAGCAGGAAAAAAAAACAAAAACCACTCCGCCCAATATCAAACAAGTGTCATATCCAAATTGAAAGACCCATCTAAAGTAGGTCCAAGCCTTGAAAAGGTGTCCAAGGCTAGATATTTAAGGAAAATCACGTGGATGTGAGGGTTAGAATCTTGGTTTAAAATTATTAATATTTTTATTATTTATTACTATAGGGTTTTAAATGCCTTCAGAAAGGGGCGTGTACCTTCACTCTCCCCATCCACCCACCACCCAATCAAATCTTCTCTAGTTCAATAAAAAAAAAACCTCCTAACATGATTGCCACCCTCGATTGTACGGCTCTTAGTCATCGAAAACCAAAATTGATTATATTTTTCGAAAATCCATAACCTAAACTTTCTGTCAATAATTTAATATCAAAAATTCAAAATAATATCGTAAGATGAGCCATCAGCTTCTATTTCACATCTTCTATTTCACATCGGAGTTGCACGCGATCTTGTTCGTTGTTGACCACCGTACAATCTGGGGTTGGCAATAATGTTTAGGCAGTTTTTAACTCGATTCGAATTCTAAATTGTGAATTATGAATTAAATTTGAATATTTGATTTATTTTTTTAAATTATTATATTTTTATTATTGAAAGTTATATATAACCTTTACGAACTTCCGCAAGATGCTTGTGGTAGTAATTTTCAATTATCCCATGCTGATTTTGGTAGCGCTTGGCGTTGAAATCAGAATTACACCTGCCTCAATTCATATGCAACCTTTACCTCTATAAAAGGCCAAGGGTACAAGGGGTTTGAGCATGCCTTGAGAACACCCAAGACACACACTAGCTTATACACTAAACTTCTGAGGGAATGAGTGTCTTGGGTGTCTTCAAGAAATAAAATCTCTGAGCTCTCTGCTCGGGTTTTCTTTTCATATTGAAGAACGATCCTGTTTTGGTATCAGAGCTTGTAGTTAATGGCAGGCTAAAGTTTTAATATTCAAGGTGAAGGTAAGGGTTATATTATTACTATTCCCGTTCAATTTATATAGTTATATTTTTCTGAGAAAGACTTGGAGGCTGGAAGGTGGAGACTCGACATGCATCCTTGGTCCGGAGTTTTCCGCAAAGCTAGTAAGTGCGTAAGACGGTAAGCTGAAAGGCCTCAAATAAGTATATTCTCAGATATAACTTGATGCAAGAACATGATTAAGACTTATAATTCTCTTCTGTAATAAGGCGACCGAATTGGTTAACTGATTGCAAAAAACTGCAGTGCTTGTAAGACTCTTGAAAGGAGCAATTGCCCGTCAGGTGAGCATGAAAGTTTTACTGATTCCTAAGCTGTAAGCAAAAGAGAAAAGTAGGAATTAATTCATGAGTGAACGATTTGAACAGAACATTAGGGAATGGTATAGTAAATCTCGAACCGTAAACCTTGAATATCTGGATCTAGCAGAATCTAGTACACCAAAACCTTCTGAAATCGCCAACAACATAGGAGTTGTCTATAATCGACTCACTTTGCTTTCTAAAGTAACTTTAAAGCATTTTTATGTGATAGAAGAGGAGCAAAAGGAGTTAAGACGTGAATTTGTGAAGCTGCAGAAGGCTATTACTAGCCAAAAATCTTTAACAAATACAGAAGTTAGGAACCTAGTTCAAGAGGTTGTTAAGCAACCTAAACTGGTTGAAGAAGAAGCCCTCAGACTCACTGAAGAGCTGAAAAAGAGTGTTCGTAAGGTAGAACACTTAATAGAAGAGGTTAAAAGGCTGATTGGTGGCGGATGAATCTAGAAGAGCAAAGGGAAAACACTGATTACAAAAAGGCCTTAAAAACCACAGAAGCAATTGAAACACCAGTAGTTGGATTTACATCCACTATTGAGCTTAAAACTAGCTTTGACCTTTTAAAAGCTGTTGTTAAACAAAATAATACTTTAATCTCCTTGATTATAAATCTAACTGAACAGGTTCAAGAACTGCAAAGTTTGGTGAAAAGAGTCCCAACTTCCATAAGGACTCCTACAACTTCATCCAAGGAGTTAGAGGATTCAATAGCAGATCTGACAAAAAGGATTGGAGGACTAAATCTGGGAAGTGATCCAATCATCCCAAAGAAGCAAGGATCTATTTTTGTTTTTAAAGATCCAGCAAAAATCCTTGAAAGCGAGAAGAGAAAATGAGTACCTCTAGAACGAGTACTTCCGCAAGGCCACCGGCGGTACTAGCAACCACAACAACTGTACCTAGTTCAGAGGACCAAATTCGGGACTATCGGCGAAACCAACGGTGTATTCTTAATCTTCAACGACGATTAATGCCAAGCCAAAGGAGATTCAGAAGAACTATAGAAACTCAATTAAGTCCTGAAGCTGAGCTGGAAATTTCTCGATCACAAAGAGCTGGCATGGTTCCAGCCGAAGTTCTATATTCTACAGGCTATAGACCAACTCAACATAGGGTCTATCAGCATTATTCAGAGGAGGATATCCTCTGTGTAGAAAATAATCAAGTGGACTTACCACTTGTAACTGAGCAAAGCCAACAAACTCTTAGAGAGGCAGGCTTTCAACACATCCATATAGGTCTTATTATGGTAAGACTCTATGCTTTACATCGACGAGATACTGGTGTTATGGCTTTGGCAGTTCTCAGAGACACAAGATGGAGAGATGACAGATCTATTATAGCCACAATGGAAATGGATTTAACCAGAGGAACACAAATGGTTTATGTCATTCCAGACATAATGATGAGTCTGGAAGATTTTGCAAACCATATAGAAATATCCTTCCAAACACATGGGTATACAGAATGGCAAGGCGGTTCCAGCAATTTACTCCTTACCCGGATGATGATAGGAAGGTTAACTAATACAA
Source organism: Boesenbergia rotunda (assembly GCA_024364735.1). NCBI lineage: Eukaryota > Viridiplantae > Streptophyta > Magnoliopsida > Zingiberales > Zingiberaceae > Boesenbergia > Boesenbergia rotunda. The sequence goes on along the minus strand of JAGFNQ010001428.1, from coordinate 956,410 downwards.
GTTTTACTAATTTTGCTTATAATGTGCAAAATGTTGCAGATTATCTAACTAGCCGAGGAGTACATGCTCTACCCGGTACTCGTTTCACTACTGAACAATTACAACAGCAACGATGGATATTAAGGCCATCAATCCGAAGAAACCCAGTGGCACCTACCCAAGTTAATACAAGAACATTATTGGATGGAAGCATAAGCCTGCAGTTTGAAGGCTATACTCCAGTAGCAGAACAACCAGTGGGTCAATATGAGCATATGGACTCACCGGAGCAAGAAATTCTGGCCTTCTTAGAAGATGAGGAAGTCTTTCCATTAAAAGTCAAGAAACTCCATCCACATGCCATACTGCCCCAACGGCAAACAGCTGGAGCAGCGGGGTATGATTTGCATATCATTGATAATTATGAAATTAGCCCCGGAGATAGGGCCTTGTTATCCACAGGTATAGCAATGCAAATTCCAGAAGGACACTATGGAAGAATAGCTACCCGATCTGGAGTAGCCTGGAGACAAGGAATTCATGTGGGAGCTGGTGTTATTGATCAAGACTACAGGGGAGAGGTAAAAATTTTGGTATTCAACTTGAATTATGAAAATATCATGATCTTTAAAGGAGAAGCAGTAGCCCAGTTGATTATTGAAAGAATAAGCCTACCCGAGGTAGTTGAGGTTGAGGAATTCACAATTACTCAGAGAGGTATTCACGGATTTGGGTCAACAAATCAGGAAAAGCAAGAAGATCCAATTTCACTCCCAGAAACAAATGGTAAGGGCAAGCAAGTCATTTATGCAGCACCCCATGAATATATTATGCAAAATGATGAATATTGGCCGACTACTCTCCATAAAGATAATCCTTCTACATCTAGAACCAGAGACTATTATGATGACCCTTTCAAAAAATTATTAGATGGGCTAATCTCCGTTGACGAATATTGCGAAGAACAACAACAATGGGAACTTCAGCAGAAAAATAGACGTCCATGGCAGCCTGTTAATTATGTTGATGATGAGCAGCTACAACTACTTTCTGATTCTGAACATTTATATGCACTTTCTGATGAAGAATGGATCAATCCATTTGCGGAAGGTGATGGGAGGAATCTTTCTAAACTTTCTGATGATCCTAGATGGGATACGCTAGGCGAGCCTAGTGGTAAATATGATTACTATGTATCATATGCAATTCCCCAGCAGCCAGATTATTACTGGACATATAAGCCTGAAAATCCCTCATGGGATGATGAAGCAGATAAGTCTTCTTCTTCTTATAAATCTGCCACTACTAATTTTGATGCAGATGATCTTCAAGAGGAGTATGTGGCTTCTATTGATGAACAAATAGAGATGGATTATCCAGTACAGCGGCCTAATGAAAGCCTGTTAGCTTCAACATCAGCTGTATCTGAATACCATCCACCTCCAGATGCTACAATGGGGCCACCGCAATATGCACCGGCAACAATTAAGAAAGAAGAACCCAATGTTTATAATGACCCAGGATACTATGGCACGAAACTGGGAAATATGCAGAAGATGTACTCTAATGAGACCTGGACATTACCATCTGCGCAACAGCAAACAGGTGCTATGTTAGTTCTCCCTGATAACATTGGTTTATATCATGATGTCATTTCCAGGTGGGAGTCCATTACTACAAATGTTGTGGACTCAAAGATTTGGAGTGATAACAGAACCAAGGTACAGTACGTAGAAAATCTTTTGGGAGAAACAGAAAAGAAAACCTTCATTCAATGGAGAATGATGTATCCAGATCAGTATGATAAATTAGTCGGAATGGCAGATGAGACACAGAACATACTGACTCAGATCTGCAGAATAATTACTTTGGAAGATCCAGCATCAGGATCTACAGTGGAGCAAAATCAAGCTTATTTGGATTTAGAAAGACTGGTATGTCATGACACTAAAGATTTAATTTCATATATGAATGAATATAAAGTGCTTGCAGCCAAAACGGGGCGGATGTTCGTGAACGAAGAATTATCAAGCAAATTCTACAGAAAGATGCCACCCCTTATTGGTAGCTATCTTGAGAAGAAATTCCAGGAAAGACATAGGGGAAATACTATTGGAGTACTACCACGAATACATCATGCATATCAAGAATTAATGGAAATGTGTAAGCAAGCATCCCTACAAAGAAGCTTGAAGGATCTCCAATTCTGTTCCAAAATACCACTGCCATATCATTATCAAAAACCAGCAAGAAGATATGGTCTGAGGAAAGCAAAATCTTATAAGGGAAAACCCCATAAATCCCATGTGAGGGTCATTAAAAAGAAATACCAGAATGATAGAGCAAAGGTACGCAAATGTAAATGTTTTATTTGTGGCGAAGAAGGACACTTTGCTCGTGAATGCAGGAATAAGGTAGGAAACAAGGAGCGAGTAGCAATGTTAAGCGAACTTGACCTACCTGAGGAATTTGATGTGGTATTTGTTGACCCTGAGGAAACAGATAGTGATGCAATATGCAGCATATCAGAAGGGGAACATGATACGGAACAATACTGCAGTATGGTAACAAATTCTTTACCTGAAACATTATTTGTGCTAATAGGGGAAACCCAAGGATGGCAGGTTCAGGTAGATGTACCAGAGGAGCAATATGTATGCAACCATGAATGGCAGATAAACCAAGAGCTAAATTCTCAGCATATTAAATGCCACTTCTGCAGAAGGATTACAAGTCAGAGGTCAAGAGGTCATTGTTCAATTTGCAAGTTAACCACATGTACTTTATGTGCGGGCAGCTATTTAGGGCTTTCATTAAAACCATTACCACCACCTGCAATACAGTATGATGATAGAACTCTAATTTCTGAACTAATTAACTACACGCAGTATTTATTGACAAAAAATCAAAGGTTGAAAGAAGAATTATCCAGAGTTCTTAGAAGAAATCAAAAGGCCGAGGATGAGTTATCCGAGGCATTATTGGAAGACTTGCAGCAACTGTCACCAGAAGATTTTCAAAAAGGAAAGGAGCAGGTTACTTATCTTGAAGAACAAGTAATTTCTAAAATCACTGACGGTCAGATTTCTCAAAGAAATGTTAGTAATCGTCTTTACAACATCAAGGTGAACTTGGAAATACCGGATTTACAGCCCTTCAGTGTAAATGCAATACTGGATACCGGAGCAACTTCTTGTTGTATTGATTCAAGATCAATCCCAAGTAAGGCAGTAGAACCAAATTCTTACACTATATTAATTAATGGTGTTAATTCTCAGCAGGAAGCCAAGATGAAGCTAAGAATGGGACAAATGGTAATTGGTGAAAACAAATTCAGAATTCCCTTCACTTATGCTTTTGATATGACTTTGGGAAAAGGAGTTCAAATGGTGCTTGGCTGTAATTTTATACGAAGTATGCAAGGAGGAGTTCGAATCGAAGGTAATACTGTTACTTTCTACAAAAATATTACTACAATTGCCACAAACCAGAATACTGCGGCAGCAATTGAGGAACTTGAATTAGAAGAAATGGAATATATTCAGCTCCAAGAGGAAGTATACTTCGCTGGTACTATTTCCAATCAGAATATTTTACACAAGCATAGCTCTTTGTTTAATAGACTAAAAGAGCAGGGGTACATAGGGGAGAATCCCCTTCAACATTGGGCTAAGAATGACATTCTGTGTAAGATAGAGATCATTAACCCTGATATTACTATTCAAGACAAACCACTTAGCAATGTTTCACCAGCGCTTAAGGAAGCTTTTAAGAGACATGTGGATGCACTCCTCAAACTCAAAGTAATCTGACCCAGCAAAAGCAGACATAGAACAATGGCAATGATCGTGCAGTCTGAAACTTCTGTGGATCCTACTACTGGTAAAGAAACCAAGGGTAAGGAAAGAATGGTTTTCAACTACAAGACATTGAATGATAATACCTATAAGGATCAGTACAGTCTCCCTGGCATAAATACCATATTGAAAAAGGTCGGGAATTCAAAAATATATTCTAAATTCGATCTGAAATCTGGATTTCATCAGATCGCAATGGATCCTACTTCTATTGAATGGACGGCCTTTATTTGTCCATCTGGCCTATTTGAATGGCTTGTAATGCCATTCGGTCTGAAGAACGCACCCGCAATATTCCAGCGGAAAATGGACCAATGTTTTCAAGGTACTGAAGAATTCATTTCTGTTTATATTGATGATATTTTGGTCTTTTCAAATACAGAAAGGGAGCATATCAAGCATTTAGAAATAATGCTAGGCATCTGTGAAAAGCATGGTCTGGTACTCTCTCCAACTAAATACAAGATTGGGGTTCCAAAAATTGAATTTCTCGGAGCAGAAATTGGTGAAGGAAAACTCAAATTGCAACCTCACATTATTAAGAAGATTACGGAATTCAAGGATGAGCAATTAAAGGAAAAGAAGGGGCTTAGATCATGGTTGGGGATTTTAAATTATGCTCGTACCTATATTCCCAATTTAAGCTCTAAGCTTGGGCCTCTATATGACAAAACTTCACCTCATGGAGATAAGAGGATGAAAGCTTCAGATTGGGCTTTGGTCAAGGAAATAAAAGCCCAAGTTAATCAATTGCCAGACTTAGAAATACCCCCCGAGAATGCTTACATAGTCCTGGAAACAGACGAAAGTATGTTGGGATGGGGTGGTATTTGTAAATAGAAGCCTACAAAGTATGACTCACGAAGTATGGAGCGGATATGTGCGTGTGCTCATGGAAAATTTCCAACTGTCAAATCAGTAATTGATGCGGAAATTTATGCAGCCATGGAAACGATGACGGCGTTAAAAATTCATTACATGGATAAGAAGGAAATAACGCTACGAACAGACTGTCAGGCTATTATTAGCTTCCACAACAAGACTGCAAGGAATAAGCCATCCAGGGTAAGGTGGCTCGCATTCACCGACTATATAACAGGCACTGGGGTTCGAGTAAATTTTGAGCATATAGACGGCAAACTCAATATTCTTGCTGACACACTTTCAAGGCTAATAGAAGAACCAGAAACACTGGCTACTCTCGGTGATTCTTCTGATCAAAATATTATTGATGCAGCAGAAGAAGCCTCAAGTTCTAGCAGATTCCCTCTGCTAACAAGGTATGAAGACTTAATTAGTCAGACCTTATCACGAATATTTTTGCAGGAGGACCATGATTAAAGGAATCAAATGGCCAAGATTGAGGAAGAAGCTATCAGCAATGTGCTGGAGAGACTTCGAGAGTTAGAATTAATCATGCAGATGAAGGAATATGACTTCAACGCTAAGCGCTACCAAAATCAGCATGGAATAATTGAAAACTACTACCACAAGCATCTCGCAGAATTTCGTGAAAATAGGCGGGACCTATTCAATGAAGTTTTACGCGTGCAACGAATAGGACAAGAAATCAAAAGGGTGCCCCCGTGAAGCGTGATGAGCCCTCAAGACAGCTATAAAGAAAAGATGCTAAAGTAATAAATTATTAAAGTAGTGGTGTGCTGTAAAGTAGCTCTATTATTAAAGTATGTGGTGTGCTGTAAAGAGCCTTAGCTGGAAGGATAAAGCCGACAGCGGTCCTTTCGGAATCTTTGCTTTTGTGCTGTAAAGCCTGATTAGATGTTAAAGGGCAAATAATTGAGGGACGATGGGGTTCACAGAATTACACCTGCCTCAATTCATATGCAACCTTTACCTCTATAAAAGGCTCAGGGTACAAGTGGGTTTGAGCATGCCTTGAGAACACCCAAGACACTCATTCCCTCAGAAGAAGTATAGCTAGTGTGTGCTTTTGTGCTTGTTTTCTTTAAGAAATAAAATCTCTGAGCTCTGCTCGGGTTTTCTTTTCAATATTGAAGAACGATCCTGTTTTGATAGATTTTAGGAACTTTTCCTTAGCTGGTATAGAGGTCTCAGGTACCGGGGTTTTATCGTGGAGGCGACAGAGAGCCGGACCCCAGATCGACTCTGATGAGGAGATCGAAGTCGATGTTGCAGATCTGGCAGCCGAGATCTGAGAGCACATAGATGATCCCCCACCACCGACACTCTACGAGAGAGTGTCACGGCTCGAGACACAGGTCCAGAGCCTCTGAGAGGAAGTGGAGGCAAATCATGCTGAAGAAATGGAGGCAAATTAGGGCTATTACACTGAGTACATGAATGCCCTCAGAACCGATAGGGAGACCAATGACGCACGGTATCAGCAGATGATGGCACTGTTTCGATCGTGGCAGCCCAGCTCATCAGATCGTCCCGGTCCCTCCTACTAGTTCAGTTTGGCATTGTACTAGTTGACTGACCCTACTTAGTAGGGTTGACTTAGATTTGACTTGTATGACTGTGCTGGTCCTCTGTCTTACCAGCTGACTTATGGAGTTCACTACTTGCCTTTGTTGACTATCTGATCTTTGTTAGGATTATGCTTGGTAGAGTAGGTTTACTCTACTGCTTTACTTGATTTGAAAATCAGTTTGAAAATAATTTTTAAAACTGCTTTACTTAGTTTTCAAAATCTGTTTCCAAGTTTTTGACTTAGTTTTCTTTAAAACTACCCCCTTCAAAATTAGGGTCTTTTTCGCAAATGGACTTAGCCTAGGCTCTAACCCTAGAACTGCATGCACCTATAGATCTAGAAGCCAGCATCTCACAAGCACCTTAGGGTACTTTTGACTGATAACCTAGAATGGGTTGAGATGCTTAGGTCTTTGCCTTAATTCAAGATGCTTTAAGTCAGTGCATCTACAGTAATTGGGGCACTAAATACAACATAAACAGTAATCAGGTTAAGTGTCAAGTTTAGAAAATCTAACTTGAACAGAACACTTAACTTGACTAACCCTAGCGAAAACTACTGTTTATAATAGTCAGTAAGTAGCTAAGTGGGTTAGACAGGACCCTACAGAGATAATTGAAATTGGTTTGGTTCAGCTTATATTTTGAATTGGTTCAGTACAGCACTTTACTTAATCTCAATGCAATTTTCTGTTTTGCTATAGTTTTTTTTGATGTATGACAAAGGGGGAGAAATTGGAAAGGAGAGAAAAGACTTTATTTTAAAATTTTTTTTCCTCTTTTATCTCCTGTCTTTCAAAAATTAAAATGGAGAGATTGGAAAGGAATATCAAAAAGTACTTTCAAAGTATTTTTCGAAAACTAACTTTACTTGTTTTTTAAAAAAGTTTAAGTTTTTTCGAAAATCAACTTTACTTGTCTTTCAAAGTTCAATATTTTCGAAAACTAACTTTACTTGTTGTTTTAAAGCTTAAGTTTTTTCGAAAATCAACTTTACTTGTCATTCAAAGTTCAAAATTTTTGAAAACTAACTTTTCTTGTTTTTTAAAGCTTAAGTTCTTTCAAAAATCAACTTTACTTGTCTTTCAAAGTTCAATTTTTCCAAAAATTAACTTTACCTACTTTTCAAAGTTTAATATTTTCAAAAATTAACTGTACTTTATCTCAAGAGCTCATTTTTCGAAAATTAGCTTTGCATAAGTATATTTGTTTTTGAAAATCAACTTTACTGGCTGGAAGGAAAATTTCTCTATGTAAAAAATTCAAACTCTCTTGAAAATTTTCCAACTCCAAACATTTTTTCTTAAAAAGGTTCTCTTGAAATTTTATAAGTAATAAAAAATTGAAACATCTGAACTTAGAAAATTTTCTTTCAACCCCGCAAACTATTGGAAAAACCAGGGGGAGATTTCTTCTAGGGGGAGGGAATCAAACTTAAGTAGGTTTACCACTTAACTAGTGTTTGACTTATCTTTTTGAACTAGGTTGCCATAAATCAAAAAGGGGGAGATTGTTGGTGCAGACAACACCCAAGTCGAACCTGTTTTTTGATAATGGCAAAGGGTTCAAAAGTTAAGCTGTTATGTTTATTTAACATGCTCTTTAAGTGTGCAGATCAAAGACCTAGCGACGGATTGCTAGGCACCTGGCGAAGCAATGTCGGGATACAAAGCCCTAGCGAAGGACTGCTAGGCACCTGGCGAAGGAATGCCAGGATACAAAGCCCTAGCGAAGGACTGCTAGGCACCTGGCGAAGGAATGCCAAGATATAAAGCCCTAGCGAAGGATTGCTGGGCACCAGGCGAAGGACTGCCTGGTACTGAAGACCTGGCGAAGGACAGCTAGGCACCTGGCGAAGGGCTGTTGGGAAAAAGTCCAACCGGAGGAGCCGGTTGGCAAAAGGTAAACTCTCCTAAGAGGAGTAGGTGAGGACGCGTTCCCCGTCGAGGGAACAGTAGGCGTCGGTTCGACCTAGGGTTCCATTTTGGAGACCCAAAGTCAGAACCAAGACAGCTAAGGCTGTATAAACATAACGTATTTTTGTTTTATTGTATTTGCAACTAACCCTGGATGTAGGACCAAAGGAACGAGTCTTTGCAGCTCAGAACGCCTCAAGGCAAAGAGGCAGCAGCTGAGTAGGGCGCCCTGGAGGTCCCGGGCGCCCCCAAGGGAAAGGCAATGTAGTAAACGAAAAAGCGGCTCAAAGACTTACTGGTCCCGGGCGCCCCCTGTGTCCCGGCCGCCCCCAGCGTCCCGGGCGCCCCCAGTTCCCAGGGCGCCCTGGGTTCAAGCCAGCGAAGTGAACTGCCCGAGAAGCCAGCTGACCGAGTCAACCGGGGTGCCCCCAGCGTCCCAGGCGCCCCCATAGTCTGTTGGATCGAGAGAACGATAGGGGGGGGGGGTGAATATCGTAAAACGTTCGGATTAAGAAAATAGAGTATGCACAGCGGAAATTAAAACAATCAACTACGCAAACACCAAGTTTTTTACTTGGTTCGGAGTCACGGTCGGCTCCTACTCCAAGGCCCACGGTCGTTGACCATTTTCTGCGGGCAATTCTATATTTTCACAAATCAGTTTACAAGATTGAATTACAAGTATAGTAAAGTAAACATTTAAAATAAACTCTTCTTTTACCGACGTCCGATGTAGGTTGTATTTTCAGAGCAGTGGGACGTCGTCGGTGCTTGAGTCTCGAGTCGGGAGGTTTCTGGAGCAGAGCGCGGGAGCAGAAGAGCGTGTATGCGTTGGTAGGATTGGTTGTTCGAAGCCTTGGGGTCGAGGTCCTATTTATAGGCCTTGGGGGCGCTCGGAATGTCGGGGGCGCCCCCCCGCGTGTCAGCCGATCCGATTCCCTCTCGGTCATCTCTGATCCCTTAAAACTCGATATCAGGCTTTGACTGGGGCGCCCAGAACGCTGGGGGCGCCCGGGTTGACCGGGTCTCCTCTTATCCGTTGGCTTCGCTAGGTTCTGCTTCGTTAGCTTCACCTGGGGGCGCCCGGGAGCATGGGGGGCACCCGGGAGCACGGGGGCGCCCCGCCCATAAGCTGCAGAAGCTCACTTTGCTTTACTTTGTTTTGTGTTCACCTTGGGGGTGCCTGGGACACTCCGAGCGCCCTGGTCAGCTGCTGCCTCACTCCTTTGAGGCTCTCTGAGCTGCAGATACTCGTTCCTTTTGTCTTGCATCCAGGGTTAGTCCAAAACAACATAAAGCAATAAGATGTTAGTTTATACAACCTTAGCTGTCTTGGTTCTGACTTTGGGTCTCCAAAATGGAACCCTAGGTTGAACCGACGCCTACTGTTCCCTCAACGGGGAACGCGTCCTCACCTACTCCTCTCGGGAGAATGTACCTGATGCCAACCGGCTCCTCCGGTTCGACTTTTTCCCAGTAGTCCTTCACCAGGAGCCTAGCTGTCCTTTGCCAGGTCTTCAGTACCGAGTTGCCCTTCGCCTGGTGCCTAGCAAACCTTCGCTAGGGCTTTGTATCCTGGCATTCCTTCGCCAGGTGCCTAGCATTCCTTCGCTAGGGCTTTGTATCCTGGCATTCCTTCGCTAGGTGCCTAGCATTCCTTTGCTAGGGCTTTGTATCCTGGCATTCCTTCGCCAGGTGCCTAGCAGTCCTTCGCTAGGGCTTTGCCTGCACACTTGAGTAACATGTTAGACAAACATTAAACCTTAACTTTTGAACCCTGTTGCCATTATCAAAACATAGGTTCGACTTTGGTGCATTCTGCACTAACAATCTCCCCCTTTTTGATTTATGGCAACCCTGGTTCAAAAAGTTAAGTTAATCAGTACAAGTAAAATGAAATTTTGTTCCCTCCCCCTGGAAGGAATCTCCCCCTAGATTTTTCAAAAGTTCGTAGGGTTTTTGAAAATAAGTTCTGAGTCTAAAGATGGATTTAATTTTACTTAGAACAATTTTCAATAGAACTTTAAGGTCATATTTTCCAAAACAAGTTTTGTTGTGCACTTTGGAAATTTTATACTTAAGTTAAAAAGAAATTTTTAAAATAACTTAAGTACTAAGAAAGATTTTTAAACCTTTGAAGTACTTAGAAAGGTTTTGAACACTTTGAAGTTTTGAAGTATTTAGAAAAATTTTGAACACTTAAGTTTTGAAGTATTTAGAAAATTTTTTTGACACTTAAGTTTTGGAGTACTTAAAAAAATTTTGAACACTTAAGTTTTGAAGTACTTAAAAAAATTTTGAACACTTAAGTTTTGAATTATTTAAAAAAATTTTGAACACTTAAGTTTTGAAGTACTTAAAAAAAATTGAACACTTTGAAGTCTTGAAGTACTTGGAAAACTTTTGAACACTTTGAAGTCTTGAAGTACTTGGAAAAATTTTGAAAACTTTGTAGTTTTGAAGTACTTGGAAAAATTGAACATGTTTTTGAAAATCAATTAAGTACTTTTTGAATAAAGGATAGAAAAAAATTTTAAAAAAATTTTAAACTCTCCTTTCCTATCTCTCCCCCTTTGCCATATATCAAAAATAAATAAATACAGCAGAAACAGGATAATTAAATTGCATAAAAGCAAACAATAAATTGCTTAATTTGCTGTACTGAGCCAATTCAAAGATATGAACTAAACCAAATCAGTTTCAATTTTCTCTTTTAGGGTCCTGTCTAACCCAATTAGCTACTTACTAACTGTTATAAACAGTAGTTTTCGCTAGGGTTAGTCAAGTTAAGTGTTCTGTTCAAGTTAGATTTTCTAAACTTGACACTTAACTTGATTACTGTGTAATTCGTATTTAGTGCCCTAATTACTGCAGATGCACTGACTTAAAACATCTTGAATTAAGGCAAAGACCTAAGCATCTCAACCCTTTCTAGGTTATCAATCAAAAGTACCCTAAGGTGCTTGTGAGATGCTGGCTTCTAAATCTATAGGTGCATGCATTTTTAGGGTTAGGGCCTAAGCTAAGTCCATTTGCGAAAAAGCCCTAGTTTTGAAGGGGGTAGTTTTTAATATAAAATAAAACTAAGTCGAAAAATTTATTTTTCAAACCTTTTCAAAACTAAGTAAGAGCTGATTTTGAAAGCATTTAAAAACTACTTTTAAAACTGATTTGAGTAATAAAACCAATAGTGGACTGAACCTATTCTACTAAACATAATTCTAACTGCCTTCTTAGTGAGCTGAACTCAGACTCAGGTAGGGGTTTGGTAAATATGTCAGCTAAGTTAGATTTAGAGTCTACATGCTTAAGGACTATCTCACCCCTGGCTACATGATCTCTTACAAAATGGTGCTTAACTTCTATGTGTTTAGTTCTGGAATGTTGGATTGGGTTTTTAGTTAGATTAATTGAGCTTATATTATCAATGAATACCTGAGTTTGGGTGTAGTTGAGCTGGAAGTCCTTAAGAGTGTGCATCATCCATAAAAGTTGTGCTACACACTCTCCTAAGGCAACATACTCAGCTTCAGTTGTGGATAGAGCTACACAGTGTTGTTTTCTGCTGCACCAACTTACTAGACTATTTCCTAACAGTTGGCAGCTTCCACTTGTGCTCTTTCTATCTAATTTACAACCAGCATAGTCAGAGTCTGAGTATCCTAACAAATCAAAGATTGAGGTCCTAGGATACCAAATCCCTACATTTAGGGTGCCCTTAACGTATCTTAGTATTCTTTTTAGGGCTGCTAAGTGCGTTTCCTTAGCACAGGTTTGGTATCTAGCGCACATCCCTACAGCAAAAAGGATATCAGGTCTGCTGGCTGTAAGGTACAGTAGACTTCCTATCATACTTCTATAGAGTTTAAGGTCTACTGGTTTACCATCAGGGTCGCTATCTATTTTTATATTAGTGGCCATGGGGGTACTTATGCTTTTAGAGTTATCCATTTTAAATTTCTTTATTAACTCTTTATCATATTTGGACTGATGGACATAGTTTCCATCTCTAGTTTGTTTGATTTGTAACCCTAGGATAAAGTTAAGCTCACCAACTAAGCTCATTTCAAATTCATTTTCCATTATTTTAACAAATTCTTTTAGAAAGTTTGAGTTGGTGGACCCAAAGATTATGTCATCTACGTAGATTTGGGCAATAAATATATCTTTTCCTAGGGTCTTAATAAATAAGGTTGAGTCAATTTGACCTTGTTTAAATTCTTTTGAAGTTAGGTAGGTTGGCAGGCGTTCATACCAAGCCCTAGGTGCTTGTTTTAATCCATATAGTGCTTTAGTAAGTTTGTAAACGTGGTCAGGTCTTTCTAAGTCCTCAAACCCAGGGGGTTGTCCAACATAAACTTCTTCTTTAATGAATCCATTTAGGAAGGCTGACTTTACATCCATTTGATATAGCTTAAATCCTTTATGGGATGCAAAGGCTAATAACATCCTAATGGACTCAAGTCTAGCTACTGGGGCATATGTTTCGTCGTAATCTAACCCTTCTACTTGGCTGAATCCTTTTGCTACTAAGCGGGCTTTGTTTCTGACTATTTCTCCTTGATCATTTAGCTTATTCCTAAAGACCCACTTAGTGTCAATGATGGATTTACCTTCAGGTTTAGGTACCAGTTCCCAGACTTGGTTCATCTCAAATTGGGCTAATTCTTCCTGCATAGCTATGATCCAATCAGGATCAAGTAGGGCTTCATCTATAGTTTTAGGTTCTATTTTTGAAATCATTGCTATTTGACTAAGGTTTCTATAGGAGGATCTAGTCCTGACTCCTAGGGTTGGATGACCCACAATTTGATCAGTTAGGTGACTAAGTCTGGGTTTCTTGGATTTTCTAGAACTTGGTTCAGCCTCAGGTCCGGCTGGTCGGTTTGGTTCACTATTTGATTCAACTCTTTGAGCTGGTTCAATTATTGGTTCATTTGATTCACTAGTTGGTTCAATGGTTAGTTCATTTATAGGTTCAATTAAGGATTCACCAATTTGTTGATTATCTTCTTGATCAGTGTTTGATGAAGTTAGATTTGGATTTGAATTACTTTCTTCATCAAATATTAGGTTGGTTGTCTCTTCGAATTTCTTGGTTTGGTTGTTGTAAACCCTATAGGCTTTACTCGTTGTTGAGTATCCTAAGAAGATGCCTGAGGTTGACTTAGACTGGAATTTTCCTAAGTAGTCTTTGGTGTTTAGGATATGTACTTTGCATCCAAAGGCGAGGTAGTGTAGATTTGGAAGTCTATGGTAATATAGTTCATAGGGTGTTTTGCTATGTCGCTTGTTAATCAGGACCCTATTTTGGATGTAGCAAGCCATACTAATTGCTTCTGCCCAATATTGGTTTGCTAAGTTAAATTCATTGAGCATAGCCCTAGCGGCTTCTAGTAGTGTTCTATTTCTCCTTTCGACTATCCCATTTTGCTGGGGGGGGTTCTAGGACATGAAAATTCATGTATGTACCCATTTACCTTACAGAATTCCTCGAACCGTTGATTTTCAAATTCTCCCCCGTGGTCACTCCTAAGTCTTTTGATTTTAGTATCATTTTAATTTTCAATTAACTTACAGAATTCATTAAGTAGGTTTAGGGTTTCATCTTTGGTCTTTAGAAACCTAACCCAGGTAAACCTAGAATAATCATCAACTATTACTAAGCAGTACCGGCTTTCGCTTAGTGACTTGGCTCCATGTGAATCAAATAGGTCAAGGTGCAGGAGCTTAAGTGTGGTTTGAGTTAGATCAGATTGAATTAGTTTGTGATTAGATCTGGTTTGTTTACCTTGATTGCAAGACTCACATATTAGGTTTTCATGATTTTTAATCTTGGGAATACCTTTAATTAAGCCAAGTTGGGTGATTTTTGAAATAGTTCTTAGGTTGGTGTGACCTAGTCTCCTATGCCAGAGATTTGATTGTTCTAACTGAGTTAACATGCATTTAGGTACTAGGGGAAGGTTTATAGTGTAAACATTATTTTTTCTAGTGCCCTTAAGCATAATTTCTGAGTCTTGCAAGTTTCTAATCAGACAGTTAGAATTGTTGAAGGTAACTATATAACCAGAATCACATAACTGACTTATGCTAAGTAGGTTAAAATTGAAGTTTTCAACCAAAAGAACTTTCTTAATAATAAAGTCAGATTTAAGTTCAATATTACCTGACCCAATTACCTTGAGTGTAGCATTGTTGCCAAATGCCACTGAGCCTAGGTTCTTGAACTTGAGTATGGTGAATTTCAATTTATCTGCAGTCATGTGTCTGGAGCAACCGCTATCCAACATCCATTGGTCCAAATCATTATGTTCCTACACATAAAGAGTTTTGTTGATTTGGATCCAATTAGAGTCAGGAATAGCTTAAATTGATTTTCACTGCCTAGTCTGTCTCACCCAAATCTAGGGTTTTCAATCACATTAGCCTTGTAGGTTTTGTGAGACAGGTTTTGATAAAAGAATTTTTGAAAAACATGATTTACTTTGCAAATCTTAATTAATTTTGAAAATAGTTGAATTTATTTTGAAAAGAGTGTTTAAGTCTACAAGTAACTGAAAATTTGTGTTAGATTTGAATTTGACAGAGAATAATTTGAATTTGAATTTCAAAAATTAGCTTCCAGGTCTTGGCGAGGCACTAGGCCTTCTTTGGCCGTAGCCTTATTGGATCATCAACCCTTTCCTTGACAAAGCCTTTTAATGAAATTTCATTTTCAAAATTAATCTTTGAAAAATTCTGGTCTAACTAGTTTGGGTTTTGGATCGGTAGCTTCGGCTAGTTTCACCAGTCTAAAGAGACCAAGTATAAAATACTTGACCTTATTAGAATTGGTTTCCCTAACGTACTATCATCTCACCTCCACCCAATATTATGTTGTCAAGTTTCAGTTAAGTTTGTTCAGTCCTTAAACTAACCATTCCTAAGTCTAAGCATGTTAAATTGCAGAAATTAAGTAAACAATCAAACAGGCAAATTGCAATCAAGAATTGAATTTTATCTAACAATAAATATAGTTTTTAATTTGGCTTCCCCTGGACTAAAGCCACGATAATGGTAAGGCAAGATGTGAATCTTGTCCTTGGGGATCCAATACTGATTTGATCCAGTTTGTTTATTCAGGTACAGTTTAGGTACCCATGCCTGAACTTTATTTCTAGACTGATTCAGTACAGGAAAGTAGGATCTTTGTCTAGATTTGGTTCTATAGCCAAGTCCTGATCGATTTAGAACTGATTTCTGCTTTCCAAGAATCATGTCAAGACCCTTGGAACCAGAAGTAAATCGTTCTAAAGCTGATCTAAGATCCTTAACCTGAGTTTTCAGGGAGGAGTTCTCTTTCTCAAGTTTTTCAACTTGAGTAGAGGTTCCTTCTTGAACCTTCTCAGTTAAGGGTTTAGAGTCAGCTCCCTCTTTCAGGAGTTTTACTTCCTGTCGGAGGGATTTGACTCGGAGTTTAGCTTTCGCCAAATCTCGAGAAAGATACGATATTAATTCATTTAATTGACTTCTAGTAAAACCACTTACCTTGATTTCGCCGTCCTCTGAGAATGTCAGTCTGCCGTCGTCGTGTTCTGATTCTGACTCGGTCTCGACTTCTTCTGAGGCGGTTAGTGTGAGTAGATTCGATTGTGGGACCTCTTCTTCTTCGGAGGAGGAGGACTCGTCCCACGTTGCTTGAAGTGCCTTCTTCTTCCTTCTATTCTTCTTGGTCTCCTTTAGGTTCGGACACTTCGTCTTGTAGTGTCCTTTCTTCTTGCACTCATAGCAGGTCACGTTAGGCTTGTTCTTTTCGTTTGCGGGTTCAGCTAGTTCATCCTTTCTTCGGCTGACTTTCCGTTTGTTGGTTTGGTTCTTCAATTCCTTGTAGTAGTTTCGGGCCAGTCGAACCAGCTTAGGTTGATCTCCTTCTTCGTCTTCTGAGTCTGAGTCTGAGTTAGACTCGGGTTCAGGTTGAGGCTTTTTCTTTGTTGTCCTTCCAATTTTACCTGCAACAAAGGCAATACCTTTCTCGGCCAAATTGCAGTTAGTCTGTTCATGTAATTCTAATTCAGAGAACAATTCATCTAATTTAATTTTTGAAAGGTCCCTTGAAACCTTGTATGCATCTACCATAGATGCCCACAAGGTGTTTCTAAGGAAAGCATTTAAAGCATACCTTATTAGGTCACGATTTTCTACCTTGTGACCGATGGTGTGCAGTCCGTTCATCAATTCCTGGATTCGGGCATGAAGCTGAGCTGCTGTTTCATTGTTGGTCATTTTAATTGTATACATCTTGTTCAGGAGGAGATCCCTCTTGCTGATCCGAGTGTTTGATGTTCCTTCGTGCAGCTTGATCAGTTTCCCCCGCAGCTCCTTGGCACTGTTGAAGTGACCTACCCGGTTCAGCTCCTCATTTGTTAAGCCGCATTGGAGGGTCTGGGTCGCCTTTGCATCCGCTTCAATTTTCCGTTTCAGAGCGGTGTCCCACTCTGTGTAGGTTTGAGGTACTCCTTCAGCATTTTTCAGAATCTCCAGTCTGGACTGGATGATTATCCATGTTGGGACCGGGTGCATGTCGACAAGGATACGGGTTCGTAAAATTTTAAATTTTTACGTGCAGCGGAAGAATTAGCATAAAATAATTTCCTAAATTATTTTAACCACGTATCTAGCATGCAACCTTATGATGTGTTGACATAATTATAAATTAAAACTTTGCGGAAAAAGTAAATTAATTTACTAAGTACCTCTCGTAACTCGAAGTAAGGGACGAGATCCAACCGTAGCGTCCCTTGGAAGCTCCGCCTCTATTCGCGTCCACGCCGAGTTCTCTTCGGGATGACTTCGCAAAGTCACAAGTTTTGTGCCGACGAGAACTACTAGATTCTCCGAAGACACAACCAGAAGAACAAGAGAAAAGATAGGAAACTAACCAACAAGAAACAGAATCCAAATTCCGAGAAGAGAGGAGTTGCGATCCGCTTCTTCTTCTTCTTGTTTGGCTTCTCCTTCTTCTTGATAGCTCGCGGCAACCAACCCTAGGGAAGGAGATGCGCCGGCCCTAGGTGGACGAAGGGGCGCCGACCCTAGATCTCAAGGAGGGCGCCGACCCTAGCTTGGGAAGGAGAAGGAGAGAAAAGAATAATAGAGAGAGAGGGAGAGAGTTAATCTCTTGATAGCTCTATTGATTGGAATTAATGGCTTGCCTTTGGTTCCTTTATATAGTAGTCTCTCCCTTGCCAAGTCTCCCTCTTAACAGAATTAACGGAATTAGATATCATAAGTAATTTATCTTATAAATTTTCTTATGACTTATTCCGTTATTCTTAGTTTTTATTATAACTAACTTTATAATAAAACAAATTCTCTTTCCCTTTTAATTATGGAATAAATTTGTATAAAATTTTCTTATCATGGATAAATCAATTCATAATTGATATTATAAATTAAAATTAAACCAATTCATAGTTCATTTTAATTTCCATAAAAAGAATAAATTTACTACAAATTTCTTTATAAATCTCTTTATATAAATTTCTTTATATATCAATTTATTTATCCATAATTTATAAAACAAATCGCGCTAGATTTATTTTATTAATTAAACCAATAAAATTGGTTTATTCCCTTTTATTGGCTGGCCAAACCAAGAGGGTGGACACCCTCTTTGGCCGGCCAAACCAAGCCGTTTCCATCGCGAATTAAACTCATTTAATTCGCCCAATAAGCCTTCAAAAAACTTAGCCATTTTAAGTTTCCGTTGCGCCTCTGATTAACTTTAGATTCGACTTATTTCTCTTGATTGGAAAATCCAATTTTCAACTCGTTTTAAATCCCTCGGATTACTCATAGTGCGTGTGACTAAATAGGCTTTCGATTTATGTTGGACGTCTATAATCAACTAATTATAGAACGATCATGAGTGGCACCTAGTAGTACATCATGACCTCCAATTAATCAAAAGATCAACGGTTGACCTCAGAAGTAATTCTGAAACCCTTCAGCAGCTCTAATGAATCGTGCCCCATTCCCTTCACCAACTTATACCCACTTGGTTCAGGACATGGTCTGTTTGTGTCAGTCCCCACTAGACTGACTACGTCACACCTAGCCCAAGTAGTGTCTTTCTCGTCCTTTGGATTTCTAATTACTCTCATGTATTTAAGAGACTCGCACTCTAAACATGATATACTCTGGCCAGAGGTTTTGAGTAACAATCCGACGATAGGCCTGGGTATACATCTCCTCGCAAGGAGTGGTGAATCCTTTGTAGGCTGTTCAAACATCTTCGGGCACTTCGGCTTATACCCAATCATCCTGGGTCCACACCTCCTTGGAGATGCTTGCTTAAGATGTTAAAGTATAAGTCTCCATGACCAAGATGACTTGAACACCGCAAGTCAAAGGAACATCGCACTTAAGCTGTAGTAAGAACTTCATTGACATATCTATATAGATAACCATATGAAGTCTTACAACTAGTCACTCCAATGAACTAGTTCCCTTAACTAGCATCCATGTTTATCTCTGGACATCCCAATGTCACCAGCCAGTGAGAATCAGCTGATTAGAGAATAACCCATGCTAGTCTCAACAGAATTGATAGTGTCCGTTTTTATCAATTCATCGACTAGGGATATTTTCAATACTTCACATTTGCACATTTAGAGATAATCACTAGTTGTGATCCCATCACAAATTCTCTTATGCTGTGAGTTGTATTGCGGACATTCAGTAGATGAGTTTAAGATCCCAATCAAATACACAACATGTATACTCAAATAGTGAATTATCATTTATTAAAATAAATGTTTACAATCATAAGGCGATTGCCTTAGGACACTTCTCTCATATCACTAACAAACTCCCACTTGGCCTAATGCCAATCGCTACGGTATCCAATACCACAGGCTCTAACATGACCCTCAAACTTACTCTGAGGTAGGCCTTAGTTAAAGGATCCGCTAAATTCCTTTCAGTGGGAATTTCTCAATTTGTATGTCATTCCTACTTATAATCTCTCTGATCAGATGATAGCGGCGAAGCACGTGTTTGGATCGCTGATGAGACCTTGGTTCCTTTGCTTGTGCAATAGCTCCATTATTGTCGCAGTAAACGGGCACTGCTTCATCAATGGTTGGAACCACGCCAAGTTCGGAGACGAACTTCTTGATCCAGACTGCTTCCTTTGCTGCTTCCGAAGCTGCGATATATTCCGCTTCCGTGGTAGAATCCGCTACGGTGTCTTGTTTGGAACTTTTCCAACTTACTGCGCCTCCATTCAAAGTAAATACGTATCCAGACTGAGATTTGGAGTCATCCTTATCTGTCTGGAAACTGGCATCTGTATACCCACGTATTACCAAATCTCCTTCTCCATATATTAGGAACACATCCTTAGTTCTTCTTAAGTACTTAAGGATTGTCTTAACAGCCGCCCAATGATCCATTCCTGGATCCGACTGGTATCTGCTTGTGACGCTCAAAGTATACGATACATCGGGCCTAGTACATAACATAGCATACATGATAGATCCTATCACGGATGCATAAGGAATCTTATTCATGCAATCCTCTCGTCTTCTATGCGCGGACACATAGAATTTGAAAGGTTGATCCCATTCCTATGGGAAGGTAACCTTTCTTGGATTCCGATATGCTAAACCTTTTTAGCACTCGGTCTATATATATAGACTGCGAAAGACCAAGCAACCATTTTGATCTATCTCTATAGATTCTAATCCCAAGGATATAATTGCTTCTCCCAGGTCTTTCATGGAGAAAGTTTTGGACAACCAAATTTTAACTGTTTGTAAGACTGATATATCGTTTCCTATAAGTNATCAATGGTTGGAACCACGCCAAGTTCGGAGACAACTTCTTGATCCAGACTGCTTCCTTTGCTGCTTCCGAAGCTGCGATATATTCCGCTTCCGTGGTAGAATCCGCTACGGTGTCTTGTTTGGAACTTTTCCAACTTACTGCGCCTCCATTCAAAGTAAATACGTATCCAGACTGAGATTTGGAGTCATCCTTATCTGTCTGGAAACTGGCATCTGTATACCCACGTATTACCAAATCTCCTTCTCCATATATTAGGAACACATCCTTAGTTCTTCTTAAGTACTTAAGGATTGTCTTAACAGCCGCCCAATGATCCATTCCTGGATCCGACTGGTATCTGCTTGTGACGCTCAAAGTATACGATACATCGGGCCTAGTACATAACATAGCATACATGATAGATCCTATCACGGATGCATAAGGAATCTTATTCATGCAAATCCTCTCGTCTTCTATGCGCGGACACATAGAATTTGAAAGGTTGATCCCATTCCTAATGGGAAGGTAACCTTTCTTGGATTCCGATATGCTAAACCTTTTTAGCACTCGGTCTATATATATAGACTGCGAAAGACCAAGCAACCATTTTGATCTATCTCTATAGATTCTAATCCCAAGGATATAAGTTGCTTCTCCCAGGTCTTTCATGGAGAAAGTTTTGGACAACCAAATTTTAACTGTTTGTAAGACTGATATATCGTTTCCTATAAGTAAGATGTCATCGACATATAATACTAGGAATACGACTGCACTCCCACTAACCTTCTTGTACACACAAGGTTCGTCAGGATTTTGTGAGAAATCAAACTCTTTGATTGTCTCATCAATACGGATTTTCCAGCTCCTGGATGCTTGCTTCAATCCATATATGGATCTTCGAAGTTTGCATACTTTGGTTTTATCAACCGATGTGAAACCTTCAGGTTGTATCATGTATACATTCTCAAGCAGGTTTCCATTAAGGAAAGCTGTTTTCACATCCATTTGCCATATCTCATAATCATAATGAGCTGCTATGGCTAAGAGCATCCGAATGGATTTAAGCATAGCTACTGGCGAATAGGTTTCGTCATAATCAATTCCTTGCTTCTGACGATATCCTTTTGCCACTAATCTAGCTTTAAAGGTAACAACATTACCTTCCATGTCGGTTTTCTTTTTGAAAACCCACTTGCACCCTATGGGCTTAATCCCTTCAGGTGGGTTAACCAAGTCCCATACTTGGTTTTCGTACATGGAATCCATTTCCGACTTCATGGCCTCAAGCCATTTGTCCCTTTCTGAACTTTTCAGAACATCTTCATAACTGATAGGTTCGTCATCGCTTATGAGTAACACGTCGTTCGATTCACTTATGAGAAATCCGTATCTCTCTGGAATATTGCGTGTCCTATCAGATCTACGAAGAGGTGGTGTAGTTTTAGGTTCAACTGATAGCTCATCATTATGAGGTATTGGTTGTGGGTCTTGACTAGGTGTCTCTGTAAGGTCTATTGGAGTTTCTTGAATTTCATCAAGTTCAATGCCACTCCCACTGTTTTCTTGTAAAAGAAATTCTTTTTCCAGAAATACAGCATGCCTTGAAACAAACACCTTTTGTTCCAAGGGATGATAGAATTGGTAACCCTTCGTTTCCTTAGGGTATCCAATAAATAGACATTTATCAGACTTAGCATCCAATTTGTCTGATACAGTCCACTTCACATAAGCCGGACAACCCCATATCTTAAGGTGAGTTAAGTGGGGTTTCTTACTATTCCATATCTCATATGGAGTATTAGAGACTACCTTGGTCGGGACACTATTTAGCAAGTAAACAATTGTCTTTAGTGCATAGCCCCAAAAGGATTTTGGAAGAGTTGCATGATTCATCATTGACCTAACCATGTCCACCAAGGTTCGATTGCGCCTCTCAGATACACCATTATGCTGTGGTGTATACGGCGGAGTCCATTGGGACAATATCCCATTGTCCCTTTGATAATCTTGAAACTCTTGACTTAAGTATTCACCACCTCGATCGGATCGAAGTATTTTAATACTTTTGCCAAGCTGTTTCTCTACTTCATTTCTGAACTTTGAATTTCTCAAAGGCTTCAGATTTGTGTTTCATCAAGAACACATACCCGAATCGTGAGTGATCATCGATAAAGGTGATGAAGTAGCTATAGTCTCCTTGTGCAAGAGTTGACATTGGTCCACATACATCAGTATGTATTAGACCAAGCAATTCTCCCACTGGATTACCTTTTCCGAAAAAGGGTAATTTGGTCATCTTGCCTTTTAAGCATGATTCGCATGTATCAAATGAACCGGGTTCAAATGATTCCAAAATTCCACATCGGTGTAATTCGGTTATGCGTTTCTTACTTATATGGCCAAGACGACAATGCCAAGTGTAGGAGTCTATTCGATTATCTATTCGAGCACGTTTGTTGCTAACTTCGATATTGAAAACGTCACTGGATAAATCTAACGTGTAGATACCATTGCACAAAGTTCCATTCCTATAAAGAACGCCATTTAAAGTTATGTAACAACAATTGTTACTAAAGTTAAATGATAACCCTTTTCATTCAAACATGAAATAGATACAATGTTCTTTATTAACGAAGGAACAAAATAACAATTATCCAATTCTAAGACACGTCCAGTGGGAGCTTTAGCAAATATGTTCCGATGGCAACAGCAGCAATCTTTGCTCCATTTCCAACTCGCAAATTCGCTTCTCCCTTGACGAGTCTTCTTCTATTCCTTAGCCCCTGTATGTCATTACATATATGTGAGCTACACCCAGTATCAAGTACCCAGGTGTTTGAGGAAATAGAGTGACATTCAATAACGAAGATACTTGAAGAGGATGGGGCATCGGATGCCTTCTCTTTCAAGGACTCAAGATAAACCTTGCAGTTTCTTCGCCAGTGACCCTCCTTGCCACAGTGATGGCAAGTGTCTTTTAGGGTATTTTCAGTCTTTTTGGCCTTTTTCTTCTTTCCCTTATTCTGTTCTTTGGCCTTCCTCTTAGAACCTTTCTTCGTGGAACCAACTAACAGTACCATCTTCTGATCCTGCTTCACAGAAGGCTCTACAGTCTTCAGCAGGTTGAGCAACTCAGGAAACTGGTCTGGAGTTGCATTTTCAGGAGGACGGTTGGGAAGTTGATCTTCAAGGACATAAGCAAGCTTTTCTGCCTTGAGGACTATCCTCAGGTTTCGAAGCCAGTCCATGAAGTTTGGCCCAGTCAGTTTATTGGTGTCCAAAATGGAATGCAAATTTAGAGAAGACATGATCGACTGATTATCCTAGAAATACAAATTGAGCTTATGTGAGAAGAATGATTGAAGAATGTATCAACATACATAAATGAAATCCTATTTATTTTTCAAATTGAATAACCCTTTTTATCAATTCGGGAGATCGTAGGAACATCTCCAAATAGGTTGATATCCAACCATAGATAAGAACAACCATGGCTGTGGCCATCAAGTTGTTCTTAGCTATGAAGGTAGGTAATTATACCGATTACATATCACATATATGTAACTATCACTTTATGCTATCAACTAATTGAATGTTTGCATAAATCATTGGGTTGTTAACTCATTAACAAGTATGCATCAATATACATAGCACCCAACTGCACCTCTCTTTACATTGACCTTGGCTGTGGCACAACAAATCGATGCTCCAAGCTTAAGGCTGACCCATTAATCAAGAAATAGTTTTAATATGGTTGGCGCTCATTCAACCGCTTAGTCAGGCTTGGATGTGTCCAACAACCAAAACTAAGGATTGACCTCTGACTCCAACTATATTATTCATAAACTAATTCCATGGTTTGAACATGTTGAGGTTCAAGCTGGGCATGGATGTGTCCATCAACCCAAACGAGAAACAAAACTCCGATTCTAACCATATTAATGGAAGGTGTTAGCCTTAATATTTTGTAAGGGGTTTTGGGTCTCATCTTTTCTTTTCTAAGCACATTCATGACATTATGTCATGACTAACGATTTCCTTAATAAAGTATGTATGTGATTTAATTTATCAAGTCTCATTGATTAAATTAGGAACCGGATTTCCTAATTATAATTTCATACTTTATTTAAGGAATTGTTTTGGGAAACAATTTCCTAAATTGTCATAATCAATTTCGGAAATAATATGTTTAAGACTTTGATTTCTCTAAATCAAATCTTATTAAATTAAGAGACAAATCCCTTAATTCAACTACATATTATTTTCATGAAAATCTCATTTAAGAAAACTCTATAGGAAACCATTTTCCTAATTAATTTTGGAGACAACAATATGTAAGAGCATCTCCTCTTAAAATATATTTTATTCATGGATTTAATTAATTACAACAAATCATTTTCTAAGGGTGGCTCCCCGAGGCTCAGATACCCAAAGAAAAGTAATTTGTTGTAAATCCAATTGGACGGCTCCCTGAGGCTCAATCCAAATCAAACATGACAATTTCAATTTAAAATTGAGAAATTAAATTACAACAACTAACTTTAAATTGGATAGCTCCCCGAGGCTCAATCCAAAATAAAGAATTTTGTTGTCAATTTAAAAACCAATTCAAATTTAATTGTCAATTAATTGTCCATGAATTTGTCTAGACTTTCTTGAAAGAAAGTGCCCAAAATTGCGAGATTTCATAAATTGGTTTTCAGAATAATTGTAAGTTTCTGGTACAAAGAAAACTTACATATTTCTAAAATTGGAAAATTTCTAAAATAGAAAAATTTCCAAAATTGGAAAGTTCCCAAAGATGGGAAGTTTTCACAATTATTATAAAATTTTAGAAACTAGAAAATTTCAAAAGTTTGCGAAATTTCATGAGGATTTCCAAACTTAGAAATTCCTAAATCTAAAATTTATTATAATTGGAAAGTTTCAATAATTGAAATTTTTTTTCCAAAATTTAGATTATGAAAAAGTTTTCCGCAAAACAATTATATGATTAAGTTAAACACTAACCGGCTCTGATACCACTGTTGGGACCGGGTGCATGTCGACAAGGATATGAGTTCGTAAAATTTTAAATTTTTACGTGCAGCGGAAGAATTAGCATAAAATAATTTCCTAAATTATTTTAACCACGTATCTAGCATGCAACCTTATGATGTGTTGACATAATCATAAATTAAAACTTTGCGGAATAGGTAAACTAATTTACTAAGTACCTCTCGTAACTCGAAGTAAGGGACGAGATCCAACCGTAGCGTCCCTTGGAAGCTCCGCCTCTATTCGCGTCCACGCCGAGTTCTCTTCGGGATGACTTCGCAAAGTCACTAGTTTTGTGCCGACGAGAACTACTAGATTCTCCGAAGACACAACTAGAAGAACAAGAGAAAAGATAGGAAACTAACCAACAAGAAACGGAATCCAAATTCCGGGAAGAGAGGAGTTGCGATCCGCTTCTTCTTCTTCTTGTTTGGCTTCTCCTTCTTTATGATAGCTCGCAGCAACCAACCCAAGGGAAGGAGATGCGCTGGCCCTAGGTGGATGAAGGGGCGCCGGCCCTAGATCTCAAGGAGGGCGCCGACCCTAGCTTGGGAAGGAGAAGGAGAGAAGAGAATAATAGAGAGAGAGGGAGAGAGTTAATCTCTTGATAGCTCTATTGATTGGAATTAAGGGCTTGCCTTTGGTTCCTTTATATAGTAGCCTCTCCCTTGCCAAGTCTCCCTCTTAACAGAATTAACGGAATTAGTTATCATAAGTAATTTATCTTATAAATTTTCTTATGACTTATTCCGTTATTCTTAGTTTTTATTATAACTAACTTTATAATAAAACAAATTCTCTTTCCCTTTTAATTATGGAATAAATTTGTATAAAATTTTCTTATCATGGATAAATCAATTCATAATTGATTTTATAAATTAAAATTAAACCAATTCATGGTTCATTTTAATTTCCATAAAAAGAATAAATTTATTACAAATTTCTTTATAAATCTCTTTATATAAATTTCTTTATATATCAATTTATTTATCCATAATCTATAAAACAAATCGCGCTAGATTTATTTTATTAATTAAACCAATTAAATTGGTTTATTCCCTTTTATTGGCCGGCCAAACCAAGAGGGTGGACACCCTCTTTGGCCGGCCAAACCAAGCCGTTTCCATCGCGAATTAAACTCATTTAATTCGCCCAATAAGCCTTCAAAAGACTTAGCCATTTTAAGTTTCCGTTGCGCCTCTGATTAACTTCAGATTCGACTTATTTCTCTTGATCGGAAAATCCAATTTTCAACTCATTTTAAATCCCTCAGATTACTCGTAGTGCGTGTGACTAAATAGGCTTTCGATTTATGTTGGCCGTCTATAATCAACTAATTATAGAACGATCATGAGTGGCACCTAGTAGTACATCATGACCCCCAATTAATCGAAAGATCAACGGTTGACCTCAGAAGTAATTCTGAAACCCTTCAGCAGCTCTAATGAATTGTGCCCCATTCCCTTTACCAACTTATACCCACTTGGTTCAGGACATGGTCTGTTTGTGTCAGTCCCCACTAGACTGACTACGTCACACCTAGCCCAAGTAGTGTCTTTCTCGTCCTTTGGATTTCTAATTACTCTCATGTATTTAAGAGACTCGCACTCTAAACATGATATACTCTGGCCAGAGGTTTTGAGTAACAATCCGACGATAGGCCTGGGTATACATCTCCTCGCAAGGAGTGGTGAATCCTTTGTAGGCTGTTCAAACATCTTCGGGCACTTCGGCTTATACCCAATCATCCTGGGTCCACACCTCCTTGGAGATGCTTGCTTAAGATGTTAAAGTATAAGTCTCCATGACCAAGATGACTTGAACACCGCAAGTCAAAGGAACATCGCACTTAAGCTGCAGTAAGAACTTCATTGACATATCTATATAGATAACCATATGAAGTCTTACAGCTAGTCACTCTAATGAACTAGTTCCCTTAACTAGCATCCATGTTTATCTCTGGACATCCCAATGTCACCAGCCAGTGAGAATCAGCTGATTAGAGAATAACCCATGCTAGTCTCAACAGAATTGATAGTGTCCGTTTTTATCAATTCATCGACTAGGGATATTTTCAATACTTCACATTTGCACATTTAGAGATAATCACTAGTTGTGATCCCATCACAAATTCTCTTATGCTGTGAGTTGTATTGCGGACATTCAGTAGATAAGTTTAAGATCCCAATCAAATACACAAACATGTATACTCAAATAGTGAATTATCATTTATTAAAATAAATATTTACAATCATAAGGCGATTGTCTTAGGACACTTCTCTCACATCACTAACAATCCACATGTCCACTTGAGTTTTCAGGTGGACCTCCATTCTGCTCTTCCAGTAGGAGAAGTCCTCCCCACTGAAGAGTGGTGGTCTTGCAGTGCTGAAGCCTTCTTGCATGGCCATTTTATCTGAAATGTAAACTAAGAAAAGAAGAAGGAATATCCCAAGACTTGGTCTTGGATTAGTAGTGCGGGATAAAGAGTAAAAAATATTTGTCGAGGGGTGTTGCACCAACCTCGATCAACGAGAAAAAATTTTGAAAAAATAAAAAAAATTCGTAAAAATCCGAAAAAATTCTCAAATTGGTGGTTGCACCAAATTTGAGCTTCCACGCTTTGATACCACTTGTTGGATCGAGAGAAACGATAGAGGGGGAGGTGAATATCGTAAAATATTCGGATTAAGAAAATAGAGTATGCACAGCGGAAATTAAAACAATCAACCATGCAAACACCAATTTTTTTACTTGGTTTGAAGTCGCGGTCGGCTCCTACTCCAAGGCCCACGGTCGTTGACCGTTTTCTGAGGGCAATTCTATATTTTCACAAATCAGTTTACAAGATTGAATTACAAGTATAGTAAAGTAAACTTTTAAAAGAAACTCTTCTTTTACCGACGTCCGATGTAGGTTGTATTTTCGGAGCAGCAGGACGTCGTCGGCGCTTGAGTCTCGAGTAGGGAGGTTTCCGGAGCAGAGCGCGGGAGCAGAAGAGCGTGTATGCGTTGGTAGGATTGGTTGTTCGAAGCCTTGTAGTCGAGGGCCTATTTATAGCCCCTGGGGGTGCCCGGAACGTCGGGGGCGCCCCCCCACGTGTCAGCCGATCCGATTCCCTCTCGGTCAGCTCTGATCCCTTAAAACTAGGGATCAGGCTTTGACTGGGGCGCCCGGAACGCTGGGGGCGCCCGGGTTGACCGGGTCTCCTCTTATCCGTTGGCTTCGCTGGGTTCTGCTTCGTTAGCTTCACTTGGGGGCGCCCGGGACGCTGGGGGCACCCGAGAGCATGGGGGTGCCCGGGAGCACGGGGGCGCCCCGCCCATAAGCTGCCAAAGCTCACTTTGCTTTACTTTGTTTTGTGTTCACCTTGGGGGCGCCCAGGACACTCCGAGCGCCCTGTTCAGCTGCTGCCTCACTCCTTTGAGGCTCTCTGAGCTGCAGACACTCGTTCCTTCGGTCCTGCATCCAGGGTTAGTCCAAAACAACATAAAGCAATAAGATGTTAGTTTATACAGCATTAGCTGTCTTGGTTCTGACTTTGGGTCTCTAAAATGGAACCCTAGGTCGAACCGACACCTACTGTTCCCTCAACGGGGAACGCGTCCTCACCTACTCCTCTCGGGAGAATGTACCTAATGCCAACCGGCTCCTCCGGTTGGACTTTTTCCCAGCAGTCCTTCGCCAGGAGCCTATCTATCCTTTGCCAGGTCTTCAGTACCGAGCAGCCCTTCGCTTGGTGCTTAGCAATCCTTCGCTAGGGCTTTGTATCCTGGCATTCCTTGGCCAGGTGCCTAGCATTCCTTCGCTAGGGCTTTGTATCTTGGCATTCCTTCGCCAGGTGCCTAGCATTCCTTCGCTAGGGCTTTGTATCCTGGCATTCCTTCGCCAGGTGCCTAGCAGTCCTTCGCTAGGGCTTTGCCTGCACACTTAAGTAACATGTTAGACAAACATTAAACCTTAACTTTTGAACCCTGTTGCCATTATCAAAATACAGGTTCGACTTTGGTGCATTCTGCACCAACACAGTCAACTCTCAGCCCTATTCGAGTGGGATAAGGGCTGACCGAGACTTGTTCGGATCGACTGACATGTGTGGGGGGGGGGGCGCCCCCAATGTTCAGGGTGCCCCAGGAGGCTATAAATAGCCCCTCGACTCCAAGCTTCAGAACAACACAGTTTCCAATGCTTCTACGCTCTTCGACTCAAACGCGCTGCTCCAGAAACCTTCCATTTCGAAATTCCAAGCGCCGCTGCCGACCCTTCGCATCGATGTACGATCCATATCGAGCGTCGACCACGAAGAGTAAAATTGTTATATTTACTGCAATTTACTTATACAATTCTTGTAAACCTTTTGCGCTCATATAGAATTGCCCGCAGTAAATGGTCAACGACCGTGGGCCTTGGAGTAGGAGCCGACCGCTGCTCCGAACCAAATAAAACCACTTGAGTCTTTGTGTTGTGTTTTGTTTATTCCGCTGCGTATTTGCTCTTTTGTCAATCCGAAATGATTTATGATATTCACCCCCCCTCTATCGTTTTCTCTCGATCCAACACTAGTGAGTGAAGCTAGGTGGACTAAGTCCTGATGAGTGAAGCTGGGCATGAAGTCTTGGTCTGGGGGACTGAGCACTAAGTCCTGGTCGGGGATCGGGCAACGGAGTCTTTGCTGAGTGAGCATGGCAGACAGAAGTAGAGACGGGTTGAGGTCGTATGTCTCGAGATCCAAGTTCTCGGAGGCCGAGCAAAAGTCCAGCCAGAGGTCCCAGTTGGCAAAAGCATTAGTCGAGTGGGAATCACGAACAGAAGTAGAGATGGGTCGAGGTCGGATGTCTCGAGATTCGGGTTCTCGGAGGCTGAGCGAAAGTCCAATCGAAGGTTTTGGTTGGCAAAAGTAACTTCTCCAATGTGGAGTAGGTGAGGACGTGTTCCCCGGGAAAGGGAACATTAGGCGTCGGTTCGACCTAGGGTTTTGGGTGAAATCCAAAGTCAGAATCATTCTTCAAAGCTAAGATTATTTGCATGCTTGTCTTGTGTTTGTTGTCTTGCAGGTACCTAGAGTTGGAGCAAGATAGGAAAGCAAACGCAGGAGAAAACGCACCTGTGAAGGACATCTTGGGTGCCTGACTTGAATCAGGCGCCGTAGGCATGTTGGGCGCCCCTGTTTGGGCAACCCACTCCCAGGCGCCTGGCACGCCAGGCTCCTGTGGCTTCGCCTGGGAAGACTGGCTTATCCCCTTCAGCTTGGCAGGTGCCCCATAAGCTTCAGTCGCCCGTGAAGCCTGTATATAAAGGGGTTCGACCCCTCAATGCTGAACATCAACTTTCACATCCGCTAAAGCGTTCCGTGCGAAGTAAAAGTGTTCAAGGCAAAGCTCTGCGACCAAGGAGGCTCCAGGAAGAAGTGTGCAGCTCTTCGGACTTCCGAATTGGCTGGATCTTCAGTTTTCATTTGGTTTGCATTTTATTTACGAGTCATAAGCTTCAGGCGCCCCGTGAAGCCTGTATATAAAGTGGTTTGACCCCTCAATGCAGAACATCAACTTTTACATCCGCTAAAGCATTTCGTGCTAAGCAAAAGTGTTCAAGGCGAAGCTCTGTCACCAAGAAGGCTACAGGAAAAAGTGTGTGACACTTCAAACTTCCGGATTGGCCTGATCTTTAGTTTTTGTTTGGTTTACATTTTATTTATGAGTCATATTTACTACTTTTTGTGTTTGTAACTTGAACTGTAACACGGGTTTCTCTGCCTCTCGAAAGTCCGGAAAGGAGACCATTAGTGGACTCACGATTGAGTGCTTAGGCCTTGGATGTACTGACCCTCGAGGGTTGAGAACCAAGTAAAAACTCGCGTGTCACTTGTTTTTTGTTTTTCTTTATTATTATTTCTGCTGCGTAGTAACCCTGATAGAAAGACAAACGACAAGTTTTCTGACGAAATTCCGACAAAATTTTCGACTCAATATTCACCCCCCTCTTTCGACCGACACCGATCCTACATTAGGATGTATACTATAAGCTTAGCTTTTATATAAACATCTATTTTGGAATAAAAATCATGTGTTTGCATTTTTATATTTGTTATATGTATGCAATTGTCTGTTGCTTTACATTGTAGATAACATGATGTGTGGTGCCACACAGAAGATCATGTTTTCAGTTCCTTGTAAAGTATAAGTAGTGGCTCATAACCGAGATGGATTTGGACAAACCATTGGAATGGTTGTAGTGTAATTTGGTATTAGTCTATCTTGTCTATAGAATTACACTAGTGCACTTTGTGTGTATTGAGTAGGACCGATTTGAGGTGATTCGATTTATATTGACTATATAATCGCATAAGACCTCAGGTTATTATGGATGTACATGCTCTTAATCCCGATATAATAACGAGCATATGTACTTAATATTTATTTCTTTAATTTACTAATGGGCGAGATTTATTCGTTAAGTCAATAGGCCCGATAAATTTGGAAATAATATTATTTATATGACGTGTCGTTGATTATAGAAGAAAATCGTGTCCTAATTATTTTAGGATGATGATGTCCCATTGAGGAGCTCATAAAGATTATCATGTAAATCCTACAGGTGGACTTGGTCCGACATGATGATAAGGTTGAGTGGTACTACTCTTGGAGTTAGATGTTAATTAATTAAATTGTCAGTAATTTAATTAATTAACGGGCATGCGATATCTTAAATACAGGGAGATAATGTACGCATAATAAGGTGGAGCCCATATATTAATATGGGGTTGGTGCGGTAGTTCAATAATAACTCATTAGTGGCGTGGGTTATTATTAACGGGTCGAGTTGAGGATCCATTAGGAGACCAGAGACCAAAACCAACTCCTCCTCATGGTCCCTATTGTAGCCTATAAATACCCTCTCATAAGCCATCATGATAAGCCCTAAGCCTATTCTTTCCTCTCTCTCTCCTTATGGTGTGCGGCGCCGGCAACAAGCCCAAGGGGGCGGCTAGGTTTTAGGGAAGGGAAGATCCTTTCTTCTTCTCTTCTCCTTTGCGTCGGCGAGATCAAGGAAAGAAAGAGTTATCTTCTTCGTTTTGGGCGTGCGGTAACAAGAAAGGAGGAGTTCTCTTCTTCCTTTGTGGCTTGCGGCACCAAGCAACAAGAAGAGGGGAGTGGTCGGCACAACAAGAAGAAAGAAGAAGTGGACTTTTGGTGGCTTTGTTTCTTGGCGCTTCGTCGCCCACACGACGTCCAAGAAGAGGATAGGAATACAATAGAAGATCAAGAGCTAAAACAACATGTATATCTTGTTTTATTTCATTCTTGTATTAATTGTATTTTCTTATTTTACTTGGAGCCCGAAACAAACACAAGAACCGGTGATCCATACTTCATCCTCTATTCCACTGCTATTCGATAAAGGAGATTGATTGCTTGAACAACAAGTTTGTTCAAGCGATCACTCAATCGAAAAGCATGATGATGAAGAAAGTTGTTCGGGATGTTTTCCCTACCCGGATTACTTCTAATCAATAGAATTTTAATCCGGGGATATAGGAAGGAATTCTGAAATGCCAACAATTGGTATCAGAGCCATGGTTTTTGATTTTGTGTGTTTTGGATTCGGTTACTTTCATGCTTTTCATATATGATTTATGTCAGATAATAGTAAGATGTGAAATAGGCTAACTTTTTGGTTACAGACTTGAGATCCAACTATTATGGTTGTGTGATTGTGTATGATGTGTTGTGTGATTGTATTTATTTGAATCCTCGAGGTTGACGAGGTCATTTGTATTTAATTGTAATTAAATACGGCAATGTTAGCCACTTAGTTTAATTTATTTTTGATCTAGATTTATGTACACTCCTTTATGGAGTATAGGATCGATGGATATAAATTAAAATTAAAAATTATTTTCTCGGCTCGGGTCCCTAGCTTGCGCGGCTAAAGAAGGCGGATACGAGGTGGCAACACGACTGGAGGCGTATTGGAGTACAGCGAAATCTACAAAGCCATAATAGTTGGAAATTTGATTTTCATGTTTATTACTTGCTGTTTAATATGTTTGTTGTGCATGCTTGTAAAAATTTCTCGTTTTAAAAATTACAAAGTGGGAGAGGGAATCTTTTAGTCCCGTGGCTTCCATTACTAGTTTAAAAAGTGATGCAAACAAACTTGCGTGTTGGCTCTGAGTGCCTTCCTCCACATCAGATGAGTTTGTTTTGCGGATCACTAGTTCAAACTTCCTTATGGATAATTTTAGGAAATTATTTAGGAGCGTGTGATCTTCCCCATTTGAAGGGACATAATCCTAGATAATGGACTTAGTAATCAAAGTAATGGTGTACACTTAGATGCAATTAATAGTATCCTCCCCATCAGAGTCACTGCTATTATTTATATGGCCGAAGATAAACCAACTATTAATTTTATTTGTCAAAAAGTTAGGTTGAAACATAATAAAATTAATAGGTAAAAGCTCCTCTTACAAATGTTTGAATTAGTATATGTCCACACTATCGTGGCATATGAAATTCACGGTGTTTTGAGGTGTTGGTGAAATTAAAATTTTATTGTTTGAGGAATCAATATTATTTTAAATTTTAATGTTTTGACCAAATGTGATTCTCAGGTTTTCAAAATGGCTTTCAATCCCCTTGTTGTGATTTTAAAAGAAAACAAACTTACTGGTCCTAATTATATTGATTGGAAAAGAAACTTGGATATTGTCTTGACTGCTGAGGAGTACAAATTTGTACTCTTTGAGATATGTCCCGTTAAGCCTAGAGATGATTCTAGTGAAGAGGTGCTCTTCTTCTTCTTCTTCATCTTCCGGGAAGAAGAAGTGATGATATAATATTATGGAGTACAATCTCTAATTGGATATGTCACATAATTGGATTGAACCTCGGATTATTATGGAGTACAATCTCTAAATCCCGATATAATAATGGACACGTATATTTAGTATTTTATTTCTTTGATTTACCAATGAGCGAGATTTATTCTGTTAAATCGATAGGCTCGGTAAGTTCGAAAATAATATTAATTATATAGTGTGCCGTTGATTATTGATGGAATCCGTGTCTTGGTGAGTCGGGATGATGATGCCCCCTTAACGAGCTCATAAGGTTCATCATGTTAAACCCTGCAGGTGGATTTGATCCGACATAATGATAAGGTTGAGTGGTACTAGTCAAGGAGTTAAAAGTTAATTAATTAAATTTGTCAGTAATTTGAATTAATCGACGAACATTCGATATCTTAAACATGGGTGTTGATGCAGTCTGACCCTGATTGTTGTTTTGGTATTGACACCGATTTAAGTTTAAGTTAATAAGATGAGTCTCGTTTAAGTCCTGGTCGGGGATTGGGCACGAACCCCGGTGAGTGAAGCCAGGTGATTGGAAACCCTGGTGAGTGAAGCCGGGTCCCGGTGAGTGAAGTCGGGTGATTGAAACCTCGACGAGTGAAGCCGGGTCCTGGTGAGTGAAGCCAGGTGACTAAAATCTCAGTGAGTGAAGTCAGGTCCCGGTGAGTGAAGCCAGGTGACTGAAATCCCAGTGAGTGAAGCTGGGTCCTAGCGAGTGAAGCTAGGTGACCGAAACCCTAGTGAGTGAAGCCAGGTCCTAGCGAGTGAAGCTAGATTGAATGAAGTCCCGGTGAGTGAAGCTGGGTACGAAGTCTTGGTCCGGGGGACTGAGCATTGTGTGTACTAGTCGGAGAGGGCACGTGAGCTCGTTCTCTGGGACCAGAATGAGTCAGAGAAGGCTAGGAAGGCTGTTCTCTGGATTTAGGGCTGAATTGGTGGGAGCTGGATCGGTTTGGAGACCGATCAGGGAGATGACACAAACTCCTTGGTGTGGATCGGTCTGGTGACCGATCCAGAGAAGTCTGATCGTTCTGGTGAACAATCAAAATGAGAACTGAAAGGTTCTCTTTGGCTCCTGATCGTTTTGGTGAACGATCAGGGAGAGAACAAAATAACTCTGTTTGGTCTCTAATCGTTCTGGTGAACGATCAGAGAAGAGACAGTAGGTTTTTGTGAGAAACCTTGATCGGTCTATCTGACCGATCAAAGATCGCGACTTCCTCATCCTGACCGATCAGGATGGCTCCTGATCGGTCAGGGAGTGACCCGATCGGTCACCAGACCGATCAGGGCACAACCTGATCGGTCAGGTGACCGATCAGGCGTGTGGTTCCTGCGGGTTGTGGCAAGCAAACTGCTGGATCGATCTAGTGACCGATCTTGATCTGTGATCGGTCGGTGTCACCGATCAGGTTCAGTCCGAGATCCCTCAAATCCCACTTTGGACCGATCAGGCTGGCGCCTGATCGGTCAGGGCTCTCACTGATCGGTCTAGTGATCGATCAGGGTCCTCTCTGATCGGTCTGTGGACCGATCAGTAGCTGACAACTTTAAATCAAATCCGCTATCAGACTTCTGATCACTTCTGTTTGCTCTGTATTTTCTCTACTACTTACTGATTCCCGTTTAATTTCATTTGCTAAGTGTCTGCTAAGTGTGCAGGTGATACAGGGAGGATTCAAACAATGGAGGAGAGTCAACTGGGGACTTTCCTTTGAGCGGGTTTAGCTGTTTTCTCTTCTCAGGTTTCGACAGGCGTCTGGCGCTGCTGGCAACAGCTGGGAAGCTGATGAACTGATCTGGGGCTCGGCTGAAGAGAGTTCAGGGAGTCCAGAAGAGGTCAGTGTAGGTGGGGCTGTTGCAGATGAGCAGCTGGGAGCTGTAGAGGCGCGCCTGTGACCTGGGTTTTGGGCAGAGGCTTAAGAGCAGGTAGCGAATAAACCTCAGTAACGATTGATCATTCTGCACCTTGAAGCATCTCTAGCATACACAAAAGTCTTTGAGCTATCTGTTGGTTACTCTACAACTTGAGCACTTGGAAGGATTTGAGAACGTGTGGCAAGGCGATCAGCAAGCAGACAAGGAAGAGCTGAGTGAAGGCACTTGCCTAGGTTGTGCTGGGTTGTGAGTTGTGCCTGTAAACGTTTCTCCTCCGCTTGCTTGTGCTTTGTAAGCTTTTTGTGTCTCTGTGCTTAATTTCTGATACTCTTGAGACTATTTGTGTGGAGAGGTTTCTCCACCGAGAAGGAGACATTTAATATCCGGATTTCCTGGGGCTTGATCTGCCGACGATCAAGGGATCGCCCACCTCACGGGCACGCTAAGGAGTAGGGGCAAGTTATCCCCGAACCTTGTAAACTATCTTTGTTAGCATCTTGAGTTTGTGTTTAGTTTTAGGGTTTTAGTTTCTGCATTTCTGTTTCTGTATTCTTCCGCTGATGACTCTTAAGTGCAGAAAGTTTCAAAGCGCAAGAAATTTCTGTGTCTGGCTACATTCACCCCCCTCTATAGCCATCCAAGTACCAACAAGTGGTATCAGAGCAAGGAGCTCTGTTCAACGGATTAACATCTGAGAGTTTACAACAATGATGGCTTTGAGAGAAGGATTTAGCACCAACCGACCTCCCTTCTTCGACGAGGCTGATTTCCAGTATTGGAGATCATGCATGGAGTATTATCTCAAGACTGACATAGGTATGTGGTTCTCGGTAAAAGAGGGGTTCACCCCTCTGAAAGACGCAGAGGGAAAGGAGCTTGACTCCTCAAAATGGTTGGCTGAGCAAACTCGCAAGGGAGAAGCCGATGCGAAACGGTGGTCACCTTGCAGTGCGGGATGACCAAGGACCAATTGATAAAAGTTGGTCCCTTCACAAGCTCCAAGGACCTTTGGAATAAGTTTATCGAATTCCATGAGGGCACCCGGGACTCAAGGATAGCCAAGAGGGACTTGTTCCTTAACCAACTACAAAATCTTACCATGAAGGAGTTCGAGACGATAAGTGAACTCCATGGTCGTTTCAAAGAGATACTCAACGGTCTCCACTCCATTAATGAAAAGGTCGAGAACCACGACCTTGTGAGGTATGTTCTAAAAGCCTTTCCAAGGAATGCCTTGTGGTCATCCATGGTGGATGCCTACAAGGTATCCAAGGATTTGTCAATTGTTAAAATAGATGATTTGTTTTGTGAAATGGAGCTACACGAAATTGCTAACAAAGGCCCCAAGGAGAAGAGGATTGCACTTGTGGCAGGGGACAAGACCAAGAAGAAGAAGGAGAAGAAGAAGGAGGTCTCTTCTTCCTCATCCGAGTCCGAGGAGGATGGTAGCGAGTCTTCTTCATCCGAGATGGCTAACTTCGTAAGAAAATGATGAGGAAGAGCCGACACTACAAAGGGAAAGGTAACCCTAGTGAAGTTAAAATTGATAAAACTAATGTTACATGATTTGAGTGTAGCAAGAAAGGGCATTACAAGAGTGAATGTCCAAAGCTAAAGAAGAAGAAGGAGAAATTGAAGAAGAAGAAGAAGGCTTTGAAGGTGTAACGACCCGGAAAATTTTCTCAATATTTTCTTTAAAATATTGATCATGTCTAGATAGTTTTTGAGGAACCTAGAGACACTAGTACGAACTTTAGCCTAGTTATCCATGATTTTCCCATTTAAATTGAGACGCTAAGTACTAATGGGCCTTATATGGGCTTTTCTAGTACCATGGTTATTAGTAGATTTTAGGTAGAATTTAATATAAATATAGATGGGTTTTAAATAGGAATATTAGCATGATTATGGGTGGGTCTTAGGGGAATTTTCGAAAATAATAAAAAAAATAAAAAAAATAAAAAAAATAAAAGTGCATGCACCAAGGATTGAACCTTGGACCTAGTTTACCATCATGCATGTACTAACCAATTCACCTAGCAAGGGAGTGCTAGTGGAAAAGGGAAGGGATTTTAGTTGAGGCTAAAGGAAGTGAAGAGTCATAGCATCATGTCTCTTCACTTGCCTCCTTCATCTAGTATATAAGAGGGAGGAATGGAAGAGACAACTTAGCACTTAAGCATTTGTCTCTTCATCCACCAAAAACTCCTTCTTCCTTCTTCTTTCTTCTCCTAGCCGAAACATACAAGGTGGGTTCTCCTTTGGAAAAGTTTCACAAGGAGACCTCTTCTTCAAGATCTAAGGGCTTTCTACAAGGCTACAAGGGATAGGGGTAGTCTAAGGTCAAGGGAAATTTCTTTTGGCTTCTCTATTCAAGGTTTATAATCAAGATCAAGAAAGGTAAGACCCCCTCACCTGTGGTATAATTGTTTCTTTGATGGTTATCAAGATTTGGACTTTTGTTTAAGATTTAAGTTGAGAAAATCATGTGGTAGGGCCTTTAGGGTTTCGGCCAAGGCTTGAAAGGGGGCTTAGGAATGATGTAAACTCTTATACATGCTCCTTAATGTTTTATTATGATAAGTAAGGTATAGATTATGATTTAGGGAAAGTTTGTGGCACCCTAAAGTCCTTTAGGGTTTCGGCCACCTTCCATGTCCCATGGTTAGGTTTAAATTCAACCCTTCAAGCATGTTTATATGTTTCCTCTATGATCTAATGGATATTAATTGTGTGTTATATGAATTTTTCCCATGGAATTATGACCTTTAGGGTTTCGGCCAAGAGCATTTCTAGGGCTAGGAAATTAGGGTTAGCTCCAATTATGGGGTTTAATGGCTCCCTATGATTTTGTATGTAATGTATGAGTTTTCTTTTACTCATGGAACCTTTCATGTTGATTGAATGATGGAGCCATCTTTTATGGAACTTTCGGCCAACCTTGTAATTTAGGGTTTGGGTTGGGTTAAGTTTTCAAAGATACTTGTTATGGTTTACTAGGATGTATGTATATGATTAAGTATGTTGTAAGAATTTTTATGTGACCCAAAACCCTAGCTCATGTAAGATGTATCATGACTTTGTATGTTAGGTCATGTGCTATGATTATTCATAAATGTTTAGACCATGTGCCATGAACATAAGGAATAGGTATCATGTATGAAAAGATCTATGCATGTTTTCCTATGTACCATGATCATGCAAGCTTTATGAATTAAGATGCTAATTATGTATGTATGCCATGTTTTATAAATGATATGTATGTGTGTCATGCCTTATGAATGATATGTACGTATGCCATGTTTAAGAATGAAGATGATGAATGAAAATGATGATCATGGCTCTAAGACAAAATGATGTATGCATGACATACCTTATGAATGAAGATAATGAATGATGATGAATGTTCATGCCTTTAAGGCATCATGATGTTAAGTATGAATGATGAAATGTCAAGTATGTTTATGTCATGCTAAGGGATGGGCACCTTAAGAACGCCTCGGTTCTGGACTACCGTAGCTGTCCACGGTTCTGGAACTACCGCAGCTGTTCCTATTCTTATGTCAAGTTTCATGAAACAAGATTATGTTTATGCTAAGAATGTTCTATGAATGATGAAGCATGTGAAGTATTTTATTTTTATGAATGGGCTTGTACCGGACCGAAGTAAGGGTCCAAGGGATGGGCACCTTAAGAACGCCCCGGTTCTGGACTACCGAAGCTGTCCACGGTTCTGGGACTACCGAAGATGTCCAACAGGGATGGGCACCTTAAGAATGCCTCGTTTCTAGGACTACCGTAGCTGTCCTTACCCTAGTAGGTCGAGATTAGCTACCTCATATTTACTTAGGGATGTGCGTATATGATGTATGTATGTGGTACAAGCCGGGGACCACTATGATGTTATGATTATATTTAAGTATTTATAACTATGGTTTTCAAATTAAGCATCCTTATGATACATGCATTGACTCATGCATCCATTTATGTTAAGAATGATGTCATGATAAGTATGTTTATATTTATGATTCATGTTAAGAATGATGCCATGATAAGTATGTTTATGTTTATGCTCATGTTAAGAATGATGCCATGATAAGTATGTTTATGTTTATGATTCATGTTAAGAATGATGCCATGATAAGTATGTTTATGTTTATGCTCATGTTAAGAATGATGCCATGATAAGTATGTTTATTTTATGTTCATGTTAAGAATGATGCCATGATAAGTATGATTATGCTTATGTTCATGCCATGATAAGTAAGCGTATGCTTATGGTGATGTCGAGAATTATGCCACGATAAATATGGTTTAAGAATTAGGTTTATGTTTATGTGACGTATGGATTTTCGTGAGTAGGAAAGGGTCTTACTAAGCCTATCTGCTTATAGTCTTATTTTTCTTATACCGCAGATCAAGCAAGAGGTTACTAAGGGAAGCAGCAGGAGGGGCAAGAGCATGTGTGTGGCATTGACATGGCAAAGGATTCTCCTATTTACACTTATCGCATGACTTATGTTTGAAATGACTCCTTTGGTTCTATGCTAAACTTATGATAGTTATGCCTAAGAAATAACTTACTACTTATGATGCTTATGGGCAAGTTACTTGCTACTTATGATGCTTATGGATAAGTTATGGAATGTTTAAATCATGATGCTATGTATGTTGGTAATATGTTAAGTTACAATGTCACCATGTTCATGAATGATAATTTAGGCATGTATAGACGATTCAGGTATTAGTTGCATGGTAAATG
Source organism: Boesenbergia rotunda (assembly GCA_024364735.1). Taxonomy (NCBI): domain Eukaryota; kingdom Viridiplantae; phylum Streptophyta; class Magnoliopsida; order Zingiberales; family Zingiberaceae; genus Boesenbergia; species Boesenbergia rotunda. The sequence continues at coordinate 915,862 of JAGFNQ010001428.1, read as the reverse complement.
CATGTGTATAAGAAGAAAAAAAATTATTCCGCTGCATTATGATATTCTTACGCCTATGTATGTTAGCGTAACGCCGCCTCTCGCCACACCGTAAGGTGGGGGAAAAAGGCGGGCGTTACTGGTTGGTATCAGAGCCAAGTTGCCATCTCACTACACACACATCAAGCCTTCTTCCTGCAGCTTCCAAGTAAGTACTCCTATGCATATTTGATTTTCTTTTATGGTTCTGGAATAAGCAAGTACGGATGATACCTTATGATAGATGATGAAAGTACTTGTAAGAAATGTGAATATGAATGATATTTTTTTTATATAATTTAGAATTTATATGGGGGTAGGAATAACAATAACTCATATTATCCATACTTGCCCTTTATGAAGGAAAGCATGGCTAGAAGACAGAGTAACAGACTTAATGAGACTACTCCCTCGCCTGACCTGATGCAATTAGTGACCCAACTTCAGCGTCAAGTCACCGAGCAGCAACAAACCATTAATACCCTGATGAACCAACATGAAAATTCTACTACTCCACCGGCGAACCAGACTGCGATACCCGTCGCGCCTACGGTTACGCACACTCCCCCGACAGGCTCGACCACTGTAGCACGACAAGAGGCTTATCTGATCCAGTGGTTGAGGCTGAAACCGGAAAATTTCTCGGGTATGGGTGAACCATGGGACGCCCAAGTGTGGTTCAAGACCGTGGAGAGTACAATGGAGCTGCTGGACTGGCCTGAACATGAGAAGATCAAGTGTGCATCATTCTGCCTTTCTGGAGATGCCAGAATGTGGTGGGAAAGGGTCAAGGCCAAGAGATAGGTTAACCAGATGACTTGGTCAGATTTGGAATCAGAATTCTTTGAAGAATTCTTCAATATGCGTATTACCAATAAACACTACGACGAGTTCACGGAATTCCGACAGGGCAACCTTTCAGTCAATGAAGCTATGAAGAAATTTAACCGATTGGCTCATCTATGCCCTGAGCTGGTCCGCACTGAGAAAGAAAGGGTCCGACTGATGTTGAAGATGTTGCGGCCCGAAATAGCCCTGAACGTGGCCGGCGGAGTTAACAGACCGCAGACCGCCGAGGAGCTGTTTAGTAGTGCCCTACTCACCGAGCATTACCTGAACAATATCAATCAGCAAAGGAAGGCATTAACTGAAAGTAAGAATCAAGTTCACTCCGGGATTCTCGATTCTTTATCTTTCATTATCCCTAATGTTCCTCCCTTTCATTATCACTTAGGAGATCAGAAACCTCAGAGTACCAATGCTAATTGGAAGGGAATCCAGGGTGGCAAACGGCATCCATGGAACAACCCCCAAGGGGGCCCAGCAAATAAACAGTCCAGGTTTCCCCTGTGTGCTACATATGGAAAAATGCATCCCGGGGAATGCCGCAAAGGTACGAACCGGTGTTTCATTTGCGGAGTGGAAGGGCACATAGCCTCTTACTGTCCTACCAAGAACCAGGCACCTCCCCAACAGCTTGTTCAGTACCAGGGTGCACCAGCGAAACTGCATTATATGCAAGCTGAGTTGGAAGGTACCCCGATGAGCCAAGAGAGATTGGAGGTCCCACTAACTATCGCGGATGCCAGGGTTTTCTCTATTACTAAGGAGGATGCCACGAATGCTTCGACGGTTGTCACAGGTCAGATATTTATTTACAGTCAGTATGCTACTGCATTATTTGATACTGGGGCAACGCACTCGTTCATCTCTACGTCCTACACTAAGAAGATAGACATGTCTCCCCAAGTGTTAGACTGCAAGTTCTTGACGACCCTGCCTTCGGGAGAAATAATGACATCCACTCACGTGCTGCGTGCTGTGCCAGTCAGAATCGCAGGAAGAGAACTCTACTACGATCTGATAGTACTCGGCATGCCGGATTATGATGTTATAATGGGAATGGATTTTCTGAGCAAATACGGTGCTTCTGTCGAGTGCCGTAAACGAAAGGTGGTCTTCCAACCTGAGGCAGATTCTATGTTTGAATTTATTGGAGAGCCAAGGAAAAGAATCGGGAAATTTTTATCGACTCTCAAGGCACAGAAGATGTTAGACAAGGGATACACTGGATTTCTAGCACATGTGGTTGACGTAAGTCAAACCAAGGACCAGAAGCTAGAAGATGTTAGGGTAGTATGTGATTATCCAGAAGTATTCCCAGATGAATTACCAGGATTAGCTCCTAATAGAGAAGTGGAATTTGAGATCGAATTGATTCCTGGTACTAACCCGATCTCCAAGGCACCTTACCGAATGGCGTCGGTTGAATTAAAAGAGCTTCAAGAACAACTACAGGAGTTACTCGATAAGGGTTTTATTTGCCCTAGTCATTCTCCATGGGGAGCTCCGGTACTATTTGTGAAGACGAAAGACGGATCTATGCGAATGTGCATAGATTATCGAGCGCTGAACAATGTGACGATCAAGAACAGGTATCCCCTTCCGAGGATAGATGACCTGTTTGATCAATTAAAGGGAGCCACCGTTTTCTCAAAAATCGATCTGAGGTCTGGTTATCATCAAGTTAGAGTAAAACAGGATGATATTCCGAAGACGGCCTTCTGAACAAGGTACGGGCATTTTGAATTCGTGATTATTGTTAGTGATATGAGAGAAGTATCCTAAGGCAATCGCCTTATGATTGTAAACATTTATTTTAATAAATGATAATTCACTATTTGAGTTTACATGTTAGTGTATTTGATTGGGATCTTAAACTCATCTACTGAATGTCCACAATACAATTCACAGCATAAGAGAATTTGTGATGGGATCACAACTAGTGATTATCTCTACATGTGCAATTGTGAAGTATTGAAAAGATCCCTAGGCGATGAATTGATAAAAACAGACACTATCAATTCTGTTGAGACTAGCATGGGTTATTCTCTAATCAGCTGATTCTCACTGGCTGGTGACATTGGGATGTCCGGAGATAAACATGGATGCTAGTTAAGGGAACTAGTTCATTGGAGTGACTAGTTGTAAAACTTCATATGGTAATCTATATAGATATGTCAATGAAGTTCTTACTGCAGCTTAAGTGCGATGTTCCTTTGACTTGCGGTGTTCAAGTTATCTTGGTCATGGAGACTTATACTTTAACATCTTAAGCAAGCATCTCCAAGGAGGTGTGGACCCAGGATGATTGGGTATAAGCCGAAGTGCCCGAAGATGTTTGAACAGCCTACAAAGGATTCACCACTCCTTGCGAGGAGATGTATACCCAGGCCTATCGTCGGATTGTTACTCAAAGCCTCTGGCCAGAGCATATCATGTTTAGAGTATGAGTCTCTTACATACATGAGAGTAATTAGAAATCCAAAGGACGAGAAAGACACTACTTGGGCTAGGTGTGACGTAGTCAGTCTAGTGGGGACTGACACAAACAGACCATGTCCTGAACCAAGTGGGTATAAGATGGTGAAGGGAATGGGGCACGATTTATTAGAGCTGCTGAAGGGTTTCAGAAACATTTCTGAGGTCAACTGTTGATCTTTCGATTAATTGGGGGTCATGATGTACTACTAGGTGCCACTCATGATCGTTCTATAATTGGTTGATTATAGACGGCCAACATAAATCGAAAGCCTATTTAGTCACACGTACTACGAGTAATCCGAGGGATTTAAAATGAGTTGAATATTGGATTTTCCAATCAAGAGAAATAAGTCGAATCTGAATTAATCAGAGGCGCAATGGAAGCTTAAAATGGCTAAGTCTTTTGAAGGCTTATCGGGCGAATTAAATGAGTTTAATTCGCGATGGGTTCGGCTCGGTTTGGCCGGCCAAAACAATGGGGAGAAACCAATTTATTTGGTTTAATTAATAAAATAAATCTAGCGCGATTTGTTTTATAAATTATGGATAAATAAATTTGTATAAAGAAATTTATATAAATAAATTTATAGAAATTTATTCTTTTTATGGAAATTAAAATGATCCATGGAATGGTTTATTTTAATTTTATAAAATCAATTATGAATTGATTTTTCCATAATAAGAAAATTTATAAATTTTTTGTAAAATTTATTCCATAATAAAAGGAGAGATTATTTGTTTTATTATAAAGTTAGTTATAATAAAACTTGGCTTAAACGGAATAATTCATAAGAAAATTTATAGGATAAATTTCTTATGAAAATTCCGTTAAGAGGGAGACTTGGCAAGGGAGAGGCTACTATATAAAGGAACCAAAGGCAAGCCTTGAATTCCCAATTGAGTTATCAAGAGATCTAGTAGTTCTCTCCCTCTCTCTCTTATTCTCTCCCTCTCTCTTCCCCTTAGGGCCGGCGCCCCTTGCTCATCTTAAGGTCGGCGCCCCTTGCACACCCTAGGGCCGGCGCAAGCACCTAGGGTGCCCGTGAGTTTCCTCCACCAAGTTCGTGCCGAAGAAGAAGAAGAAGCGGATCGCGACTCCTTCCTTCCTTTCCCGGAATTTTGATTCCATTAACTTGGTGGTTAGTTTCCTTTCTTCTCTCTTGATATTCTGGTTGTGCCTTTAGAGAATCTAGTAGTTCTCGTCGGCACAAAACTCGTGACTTTGCGAAGTCATCCCGAAGAGAACTCGGCGTGGACGCGAATAGAGGCGGAGCTTCCAAGGGACGCTACGGTTGGATCTCGTCCCTTACTTCGAGTTACGAGAGGTACAAAGTTAATTAGTTTACTTTTTCGTAAAAGTTTTAATTTATGATCATGTCCACACATCATAAGGTTGCATGCTAGATACGTGGTTAAAATAATTTGAGAAATTATTTTATGCTAATTCTTCCGCTGCACGTAAAAATTTAAAATTTTACGAACCCGTATCCTTGTCAACATGCACCCGGTCCCAACAGTGATATCAGAGCCGGTTAGTGTTAGACATAATCATATAATTGTTTTGCGGAATACTTTGTCATAATCTCAATTTTGGAAAATTTTTCAATTATGGAAACTTTCCAATTATGATAAATTTTAGATTTAGGAATTTCAAAGTTTGGAAATCCTCATGAAATTTCGCAAACGTTTGAAATATCCTAGTTTCTGAAATTTTATGATAATTGTGAAAACTTCCCATCTTTGGAAACTTTCCAATTTTGGAAATTTTTCTATTTTAGGAATTTTCCAATTTTGGAAATATGTAAGTTTTCTTTGTACCAGAAACTTACAATTATTCTGAAAACCTATTATGAAATCTCGCAATTTTGGGCACTTTCTTTCAAGAAAGTCTAGACAAATTTATGGACAATTAATTGACAATTAAATTTGAATTGGTTTTTAAATTATCAACAAAATTCTTTATTTTGGATTGAGCCTCGGGGAGCCGTCCAATTTAAAGTTAGTTGTTGTAATTTAATTTCCCAATTTTAAATGAAATTGTCATGTTTAATTTGGTTACGCTTCCGAAGCGGACCAAATTGAATTTACGATAAATTTCTATTCTTTGGGTATCTGAGCCTCGGGGAGCCACCCTTAGAAAATAATTTGTTGTAATTAATTAAATCCATGAATAAAATATGATTTAAGAGGTGATGCTCTTACATATTGTTGTCTCCAAAATTAATTAGGAAAATGGTTTCCTATAGAGTTTTCTTAAATGAGATTTTCATGAAAATAATATGTGGTTGAATTAAGGGAATCTCTCTCTTAATTTAATAAGATTTGATTTAGAGAAATCAAAGTCTTAAACATATTATTTCCGAAATTGATTATGACAATTTAGGAAATTGTTTCCCAAAACAATTCCTTCAATAAAGTATGAAATTAGAATTAGGAAATCCGGTTCCTAATTCAATTAATGAGACTTGATAAATTAAGTCACATACATACTTTATTAAGGAAATCGTTAGTCATGACATAATTATATGTCATGAATGTGCTTAGAAAAGAAAGGATGAGACCCAAAACCCCTTACAAAATATTAAGGCCAACACCTTCCATTAATATGGTTAGAATCGGAGTTTTGTTTCTCGTTTGGGTTGATGACACATCCATGCCCGGCTTGAACCTCAACATGTTCAAACCATGGAATTAGTTTATGAATAATATAGTAGGAGTCAGAGGTCAATCCTTAGTTTTGGTTGTTGGGCACATCCAAGCCTGACTAAACGGTTGAATGAGCTCCAACCATATTAAAACTATTTCTTGATTAATGGGTCAGCCTTAAGCTTGGAGCATCGATTTGTTGTGCCACAGCCAAGGTCGATGTAAAGAGAGGTGCAGTTGGGTGCTATGTATATTGTTACATACTTGTTAATGAGTTAACAACCCAATGATTTATGCAAACATTCAATTAGTTGATAGCATAAAGTGATAGTTACATATATGTGATGTGTAATCGGTATAATTACCTACCTTCATAGCTAAGAATAACTTGATGGCCACAGCCATGGTTGTTTTTATCTATGGTTGGATATCAACCTATTTGGAGATGTTCCTACAATCTCCCGAATTGATAAAAAGGGTTATTCAATTTGAAAAATAAATAGGATTTTATGTATGTTGATACATTCTTTATCATCTTCTCACATAAGCTCAATTTGTATTTCTAGGTTAATCACTCGATCATGTCTTCTCTGAATCTGCGTTCCATTTTGGACACCAATAAACTGACTGGGCCAAACTTCATGGACTGGCTTCGAAACTTGAGGATAGTCCTCAAGGCAGAGAAGATTGCTTATGTCCTTGAAGATCAACTTCCTAGCCATCCTCCAGAAAATGCAACTCCAGACCAGTTAGTGGCCTATCAAAAACATGTGACCGATTCTGAACTTGCAAGTTGCATCATGCTAGCCTCTATGATACCTGAGCTGCAAAAGCAGCATGAGCATATGGATGCTTATACCATCATCTTCCATCTTCATGAGTTGTTTGAAGAGCAAGCGAGATCCGAAAGGTTCGAAGTCTCTAGACTCCTCTTCACCTCTAAGATGCAGGAAGGCACTTCTGCTTCGCAGTTTGTGTTAAAGATGTTGGAGTACATTGAGCGACTGAACACACTCGGTTTTGCAATGGATCATGAACTAAGTATTGACTTAATTTTGAATTGTTTGCCCAAAAGTTATTCACAATTTGTGATGAACTATCGGATGAACAAACTAGAGACCACCATTCCCGAGTTGCTCAACCTGCTGAAGACTGTAGAGCCTTCTGTAAAGCCGGATCAAAAGACGGTACTGTTAGTTGGTTCCTTGAAGAAAGGTTCTAAGAGGAAGTCCAAATAACAGAATAAGGGAAAGAAGAAAAAGGCCAAAAAGACTGAAAAGAAACCAAAAGGCACTTGCCATCATTGTGGCAAGGAGGGTCACTGGCGAAGAAACTGCAAGGTTTATCTTAAGTCCTTGAAGAATAAGGCATCCGATGCCCCATCCTCTTCAGGTATCTTCGTTATTGAATGTCACTCTATTTCCTCAAATACCTGGGTACTTGATACTGGGTGTAGCTCATAATGACATACAGGGGCTAAGGAATAGAAGAAGACTCGTCAAAGGAGAAGCGAATTTGCGAGTTGGAAATGGAGCAAAGATTGCTGCTGTTGCCATCGGAACATATTTGCTAAAGCTCCCCACTGGACGTGTCTTAGAATTGGATAATTGTTATTTTGTTCCTTCGTTAATAAAGAACATTGTATCTATTTCATGTTTGAATGAAAAGGGTTATCATTTAACTTTTAGTAACAATTGTTGTTACATAACTTTAAATGGCGTTTTTTACGGGAATGGAACTTTGTACAATGGTATCTACACGTTAGATTTATCCAGTGACGTTTTCAATATCGAAGTTAGCAACAAACGTGCTCGAATAGATAATCGAATAGACTCCTACACTTGGCATTGCCGTCTTGGCCATGTAAGTAAGAAACGCATGACCGAATTACACTGATGTGGAATTTTCGAATCATTTGAACCCGGTTCATTTGATACATGCGAATCATGCTTAAAGGCAAGATGACCATATTACCCTTTTCCGGAAAAGGTAATCCAGTGGGAGAATTGCTTGGTCTAATACTGTAACGACCCGAAAAATTCTCTTAATATTTTCTTAAAATATTGAGCATGTCTAGATAATTTTCTGAGGGACCTAGAAATATTTATATAAAATTTGGTCTAGAAATCCATACTTTTTCAATTAAATTGAGAAAACTAAGTACTAATGGGCCTTATATGGACTTTTTAGTACCATGATTATTGGTGAATTTTAGGTGAAAATATATAAAAATATGAAGGGATTTTAATAAGAAATATTAACATAATTATGGGGGAATTTTTAAGGGATTTTCGAAAATTACTAGGAAAATAAAATAAAATAAGTGGAAAAAAATTGTGCAACTACCAAAGATTGAACCTTGGACCTCTTGTACAACCATGTATGCTTTAACCAACTCATCTAGCAAGGGAATGTTATAAGGGAATGAAATGGAGATTGGTTAAGGCTTAGAAGAAGATGAATGGTCATGGAAAGACTCTTCATTTACCTCCTTAATGGGTGATAAATAGGGGGGTTTGGGAGTTTCTTTCTTCCTTCCTTCAATTGCATTTCCTCTCCTCCTCCTTCCTCATTCTAGCCGAACACCTCAAAGGGGGTTCTCCCTTGGAAAAAGTTTCACCAAGGCTTCATCTCCAAGATCTAAGGTTTTCACAAGAGTACAAGGGCTAAGGGTGGTCAAGAGGCAACAAGATTTCCATCCTTCTCTCAAATCTAAGGTTTATAATCAAGATCAACCAAGGTAAGACTCCCTCACCTGTGGTATAATGGTTTTTCTTGAGGATTTACATGATATGAAAGTCTTGTATGTGATGTTTATGTTGGAAAACCAAAGGAAACCCATGAACCTAACCTTATAGGTTTCGACCACCATGGGTTCTTGGTCCATGATGATGCTAAAAATCTTTATAATATTGTCTAATGTGTTCTCATGATGTTTAGAGATTAAATATTATTTTTGAGAATTTTTGGGGTACCCTAGGATCCCCTAGGGTTTCGACCATCCCATGAATCCAGGGGTAGAGTTGAACTTAAACCCTCAAGCATGTGGTTTGTGTGTTATCATGATATGAGGGAGATTGAGGCGGGCTTATGTGAACTTTTACAAGGCTTTGTGACCCCCACAAGTTTCGGCCAAGATGGACCTAGGGCAAGAAGTTAGGGATTTCCCTCAAGCAAGGGTCCCAATGGCTTCATGGTGGAGTATGTTTGGTGTTAATGTTTGATTGGGGATTTTATGAAATTTTTCCATGAACCCATGGCCTTGTAGGGTTTCGGCCAGCACATGGAAAGAGGGCTAAAGGTTAGGGATAACCCTAATTATGAGCCCTAATGGCCTCCCATGGTCTTATAAGTAAAGTATGGTTGGTTCCTTACCTTATGCTATTTTACATGATTAATTGAATGATGGAATCTAGCCCTATAGGTTTCGGCCAAGCTAAGGAATTTAGGGTTTGGAAGGGGTTAGGGTTCAAAGAATGATGGTGTATGCTTACCATGAAGTATATATATGTATAGGTTCAAGCATGTGGTAGAAATCATGTTCCCAATAACCCTAAGTTTAAGCACCATGTTTTATGTTTTAGGTTTTATGTTTATGATTGGATGCCATGCTTAATAGGGTTTATTATGAATGTCTTATGTTTTATGCCATGTAATTGGATGATAAGTAGAATGTTATGGAAATCCTACCTATGCATGCTTAAGATAGATATCATGCTTAGGCAAGAAATGCAATGTGTACCTTATGTATCATGATCATACAAGCTCTATGTAGTAGGATAAATATCTATGAAAAACACGTCATGTTTGATGCAATGCTTACCTTCTATGTTATGATCATGCAAGTACTAAAAATAGGAATGATGTTAGGTATGCATGCCATGTTTATGTAGGAAGAAGTATGCCATGTTGTATGAATAATGATGTATGCCATGTTGTATGGATAATGATGCATGCCATGTTAAATGAATAAAGACTCATGCCATGTTTATGAAAGAAGATGCATACCATGTTTATGAATGAAGATAATGCTCATGCCTTCTAGGCATCATGATGTTATGCAATAAGTATGAATAATGAAAGGACAAGCATGTGTTAAGTCATGCTTTATGTAACATGGTTATGCTATGAATGTTTTATGGATGATGAAACATGTAAAGTATTTTACTTTATGAATGGGCTTGTACCGGACCGAAGTATGGGTCCAAGGGATGGGCACCTTAAGAACGCCCCGGTTCTGGACTACCGACTATGCTGTCCACGGTTCTGGCACTACCGGAGCTATGCAACAGGGATGGGCTCCTTAAGAACGCCTCGGTTCGGGGACTACCGACTATGCTATCCTTACCCTAGTAGGTCGGGGCTCGCTACCTCGGACTTGCTAGGGATGCACGCTATGATGTATGTATGTGGTACAAGCCGGGGACCCCAATGATGATATGATGATTATGTTTAAGAATTTAAAAGTATGTTTCTAAAAGTTAAGCATCCTTATGTATATGCATTCCACTCATGCATTCATTCATGTTATGCATTATGCTATGTTGATAAGATTTTATGCTTACACTTCATGTTAAGAAATATGCATGAGAATAAATGATCTATGCCATGATTATGTTAAGAAGATGTTCATATGCTATGAAAGGAAGCATGCTTATGTTTAGGCCATACAGGTTGTTTACACCTTATGGACATGTTTATACCATGTATTATGCCATGTCAAGAATGTTTAGGATGTTATGTTTATACCATGAATTACGCCACGTAGTATGCCATGTTTACCATGAATTATGCCATGCTAGGAACGTTGAGTATGTTTATGCTTATGCCATATAGTATGCCATGTTTAGAATGTTCTTATGTTATGTTCATGCCACATATTATGCCATGCTTAGAATGTTTACTATGTTTACGATTATGCCATGTCTTATGCCATGCTAGGAATGTTCACCTATGTTTATGTTCATGCCATGCTATGTATATGATAAGTGATTCAAGATGTTATGTTCTAAGTAGAGCACCAAGTATGTTAATGTTTCATGTGCTTATTATGAGATGACGAATGGTTTTTGTGAGTAGGAAAGAGTCTTACTAAGCCTGTGTGCTTATAGTCTTATTTCCTTATACCGCAAATCATTCAAGGGGACAATGATGGAAGCAGCAGGAGGGCGAGAACGCATGTGTGTGGTAGTGACTTGGCCCAGGAAACCCTATGTTTATCGTTTATGCTAGAACTTTACTATGGTCACTTATATGCTTGAATAATGACTTATGGAACTCTAGGATATGATGTTAAGTATGACATGATATGACATGATATGATGTTTAAGTATGAAGTCAATATGCCAAGGTTCCTATGTCATTATGTTAAGAATGTTATTAGGGCATGTATAAGTCAAAGTTATTCCGCTGCCTTATGAGGTCTACATGCCTTAAGTATGTTAACGTAA
>JAGFNQ010001428.1:879591-904235 GCA_024364735.1 Boesenbergia rotunda | reverse complement strand
GAAGGGTTTCCAGTCATGGATGATCATAGATCGGAGCTCTGCTTCGTTCATTGCCCAACCGGGCGAGAGAGGTTGCTCATCAGATCTGGGGCAGCACGGATGCCGTATCTCTTATACGGAATTATGGCAAGTAGCTTCTCCGCCATGAGTTTCCGGAAGATCTAGGGGACTCGGAGGGGGAGCCCGAGATGTACGAGGAGGACCCCGAGCCGTTAGAGGAGGATCCCGAGATGTACGAGGAGGATCCCGAGCCGTCAGAAGAGGATCCTGAGATGTACGCGGAGGACCCCGAGCCATTCGAGGAGGACCCCGAGATGCTCGAGATGTTTGAGGAAGACCCGATGAGCGAGGATGATCTCGAGGTGTTTGAAGAAGACCCTGAGATGCTTGAGATGTTTGAGGAAGACCCCGGGATGTTTGGGGAAGCACCTGAAGTGGCTGAGGAGGTTCCCGAGATAGAGGAAGAGGATCCGATGGAGACAGTAGAAGATCCTGAGGCGGGCCAAGGAGAGATGAACGAAAAAGTGGCAATGACTGCCATGAGGTTCTTTGTTATGGGCCTGATGGCAGCCCATCTATTTCATTGAGTCCGGTTAGTTTTGTGAACCAATAAGGTCTAAGGTAGTCATAATACAATTTGTCGAGAGTGTGGTTCAATCTTATGTTCATGAATATGATATTAACAATGAGTGACCTATGGTATCAAATTACATAAAGGAAATGATAACGCTATGAGAGTTTTGTGGAACTAAAAGGGAGACTCACAAGTGCATCAACCCATACCCTTCCAGAAAATAAAACAGGAGATCCTAGAAGGAAAGGGCGAAGGTTTTCATATCGCCAAAGGGGGAGTATTATACCTTAGGGATCGTCTATGTATCCTAATGACCCGGAGCTTCGAAGAAAAATACTGACGGAAGCTCATGAAACCCCTTATTCGATGCATCCAGGGTCCACCAAGATGTATCAGGATCTGAAAGAGAGGTTTTGGTGGTCTGGTATGAAGAGGGATGTGGCTCAGTATGTTAGTACTTGCATGACTTGTCAGCAAGTGAAAGCAGAACATCAGCGACCCGGGGGAGTTCTGCAGCCACTCGCAATTCCGGAGTGGAAATGGGAGGACATCTCTATGGATTTTATTTCAGGGCTTCCCAGGACCACAAATGGATATGATGCAATTTGGGTTATTGTGGATAGGCTGACGAAGTCTGCTCACTTCCTGGCGATCAAGATGACTTATTCGATTGAGCAACTGGCTCAATTATATGTTAAGGAAGTAGTTAGGCTTCATGGAGTTCCCAAGACCATCATCTCAAATAGGGATGGTCGCTTTACTTCGCATTTTTGGGAATGCGTTCAGAAGTCTCTCGGCACTAAATTACGATTTAGCACCGCCTTTCACCCCCAGACGGACGGGCAAACTGAACGGGTGAATCAAATACTAGAAGATATGTTGAGAGCTTGTGCCCTGGATTTCAAGGGAAGTTGGTGTCGATATCTATGCTTGGCGGAATTTGCTTACAACAATAGCTACCAAGCTACTATTGGAATGGCACCTTATGAAGCCTTGTATGGGAGGAGATGTAGGTCTCCGATCTGTTGGTACGAGGGTGGTGAAAAGAAGGAAATGGGGTTCACAACGGGTGTTATCGACAGTGCCACCCGAGCTATACAGAGTATTCGACACCGGATAGAAACTGCTCAGAGCCGGCAGAAGAGTTATGCCGATGTCCGGCGTAGACCACTGGAATTTGATGTTGGAGATTGGGTGTTTCTCAAAGTGGCTCCTATGAAGGGGATGACCAGATTTGGGAAGAAAGGAAAACTAAGTCCGCGCTATGTGGGGCCATACCTGATTCTGAAAAGAGTCGGTAAAGTGGCATATGAGTTAGAGCTGCCTCCAGAGATGTCAGCTATCCATAACGTATTCCATGTGTCCCTGCATAAAAAGTGTATCCCAAATATGGACCAAGTGATCGAGCCTCAGACAGTACAAGTGCAGGAGGACCTGAGCTATGAGAGCAGACCCATCCAGATTTTGGATAGGGAAGTCAAGAAGCTGAGGAGTAAGGAGGTACCCTTAGTCAAGGTCCTATGGCAAAGTCAACGGTTCGAAGAAGCTACCTGGGAACGCGAGGACGAGATGAGGCGCAAGTACCCGGAGCTATTCTAAGTTCGAGGACGAACTTTCACGAGGTATGGGGGATTGTAACGACCCGGAAAATTCTCTTAATATTTTCTTAAAATATTGAGCATGTCTAGATAATTTTCCGAGGGACCTAGAAATATTAATAGACAATTTGGCTTAGAAATCCATATTTTCTCATTTAAATTGAGAAGCTAAGTACTTATGGGCCTTATATGGGCTTCTTGGTACTATAATTATTGGAGAATTTTAGGTAGAAATTTATATAAATATAAAGGGGTTTTGATAAGAAATATTAACATAATTATGGGGGAATTTTTAGAGAATTTTCGGAATTTTGGGGGAAAATAATAGGAAAATACAAGGAAAAATAAAATAAAAAAATAAGGTGCATGGGCTAAGGATTGAACCTTGGACCTCTTGTACAACCATGTATGCTTCAACCAACTCATCTAGCAAGGGAATGTTATAAGGAATGACATGGAGATTGGTTAAGGCTTAGGAGAAGATGAAGGGTCATGGAGAGACTCTTCATTTACCTCCTTAATGGGTGATAAAGAGGGGGGTTTGGGAGTTTCTTTCTTCCTTCCATCAATGACATTTCCTCTCCTCCTCCCTCCTCATTCTAGCCGAACACCTCAAAGGGAGTTCTCCCTTGGAAAAAGTTCCACCAAGGCTTCATCTCCAAGATCTAAGGTTTTCACAAGAGTACAAGGGCTAAGGGTGGTCAAGAGGCAACAAGATTTCCATCTTTCTCTCAAATCTAAGGTTTATACTCAAGATCAACCAATGTAAGACTCCCTCACCCGTGGTATAATGGTTTTTCTTGAAGATTTACATGATATGAAAGTCTTGTACAAGATGTTTATGTTGGAAAACCAAAGGAAACCCATGAACCTAACCTTATAGGTTTCGGCCACCATGGGTTCTTGGTCTATAATGATGATAAATATCAAAATCATGTTGTGTAATGTGTTCTCATGATGTTTAGAGATTAAATATAATTTTTGAAAATTTTGGGGGTACCCTAGGATCCCCTAGGGTTTCGGCCATCCCATGAATCCATGGGTAGAGTTGAACTTAAACCCTCAAGCATGTGGTTTGTGTATTATCATGATATAAGAGAGATTGAGGGGGGGCTTATGTGAACTTTTATAAGGCTTTGTGACCCCCACAAGTTTCGGCCAAGTTGGACCTAGGGTAAAAAGATAGGGATTTCCTACAAGCAAGGGTCCCAATGGCTTCATGGTAGAGTATTTTTGGTGTTAATGTTTGATTGGGGAGTTTATGGAATTTTTCCATGAACCCATGGCCTTGTAGGGTTTTGGCCAGCACATGGAAAGAGGGCTAAAGGTTAGGGATAATCCTAATTATGAGCCCTAATGGCCTCGCATGGTCTTATAAGTAAAGTATGGTTGGTTCCTTACCTTATGCTATTTTACATGATTAATTGAATGATGGAATCTAGCCCTATAGGTTTCGGCCAAGCCAAGGAATTTAGGGTTTGGAAGGAGTTAGGGTTCAAAGAATGATGGTTTATGCTTACCATGGAGTATATATATGTATAGGTTCAAGCATGTGGTAGAAATCATGTTACCAATAACCCTAAGTTTAAGCACCATGTTTTATGTTTTATGTTTTATGTTTATGATTGGATGCCATGCTTAATAGGGTTTATTATGAATGTCTTATGTTTTATGCCATGTAATTGAATGATAAGTAGAATGTTATGGAAATCCTACCTATGCATGCTTAAGATAGATACCATGCTTAGGTAAGAAATGCAATGTGTACCTTATGTATCATGATCATACAAGCTCTATGTAGTAGGATAAATATCTATGAAAAATCATGTCATGTTTGAAGCAATGCTTACGTTCTAGGTTATGATCATGCAAGTTCAAAAAAAAAATAGGAATGATGTTTAGGTATGCATGCCATGTTTATGTAGGAAGAAGTATGCTATGTTGTATGAATAATGATGTATGCCATGTTGTATGGATAATGATGCATGCCATGTTAAATGAATAAAGACTCATGCCATGTTTATGAAAGAAGATGCATACCATGTTTATGAATGAAGATAATGCTCATGCCTTCCAGGCATCATAATGTTATGCAATAAGAATGAACAATGAAAGGACAAGCATGTGTTAAGTCATGCTTTATGTAACATGGTTATGCTATGAATGTCTTATGAAAGATGAAATATGTAAAGTATTTTACTTTAGGAATGGGCTTGTACCGGACCGAAGTATGGGTCCAAGGGATGGACACCTTAAGAACGCCCCGGTTCTAGACTACCGACTATGCTGTCCACGGTTCTGGCACTACCGGAGCTGTGCAACAGGGATGGGCTCCTTAAGAACGCCTCGGTTCGGGGACTACCGACTATGCTGTCCTTACCCTAGTAGGTCAGGGCTCGCTATCTCGGACTTGCTAGGGATGGGCGCTATGATGTATGTATGTGGTACAAGCCAGGGACCCCAATGATATGATGATTATGTTTAAGCATTTAAAAGTATGTTTTAAAAGTTAAGCATCCTTATGTATATGCACTCCACTCATGCATTCATTCATGTTATGCATTATGCTATGCTAATAAGATTTTATGCTTACGCTTCATGTTAAGAAATATGCATGAGAGCAAATGATCTATGTCATGATTATGTTAAGAAGATGTTCATATGCTATGATAGGAAGTATGCCTATGTTTAGGCCGTACAGGTTGGTTTACACCTTACATACATGTTAATACCATGTAGTATGTCATGCTTAGGATGTTATGTTTATGTTTATGCCATGTATCATGCCATGCTTAGAATGTTCACTTATGCTTATGTTAATACCATGTAGTATGCCATGTTTATGATGTTATGTTTATGTTTATGCCATGTATCATGCCATGCTTAGAATGTTCACTTATGCTTATGTTCATGCCATGTATTATGCCATGCCTAGAATGTTTATTACGTTTATGTTTGTGCCATGTAGCATGTCATGCCTAGAATGTTTACTATGCTTACGTTTATGCCATGTCTTATGCCATGCTAGGAATGCTCACTTATGTTTATGTTCATGCCATGCTATGTTTATGATAAGTGTTTCTAGATGTTATGTTCTAAGTAGAGCACCAAGTATGTTAATGTTTCATGTGCTCATTTATGAGATGATGAATGGTTTTTGTGAGTAGGAAAGAGTCTTACTAAGCCTGTGTGCTTATAGTCTTATTTCCTTATACCGCAGATCATTCAAGGGGACAATTATGGAAGCAGCAGGAGGGCAAGAACGCATGTGTATGGTAGTGACTTGCCCAGGGAATCATGTGTTTATCGGTTATGCTAGAACCTTACTTTGGTCACTTATATGCTTGAATGCTTGAATAATGACTTATGAAACTCTATGATGTGATGTTAAGCATGATATGATGTTTAAGTATGAAGTCCATATGCCGAGTTTCCATGTCATTATGTTATGAATGGTAATAGGAGATGTAAAGTTAAAGTTATTCCGCTGCCTTATGATGTCTACATACCCTAAGTATGTTAACGTAACGCCGCTTCGGAAAAAAAAAAGCGGGCGTTACAAAGCCCGGCAGGACGAGGATGACCGAAGAAGTGCTGATAGATAGAGTCAGGGGTAACATCTGTGAATGGTGCTAGCAGAGGATCAGGAAGTTCAGGATAGATCGAATAAAGATTAGGTGATCGTCGACCACCCAAGTACTCTGCCAAAATCTCGTATGAAAAATCGAGGTTCATCTTCCCGACACGAGTCGTGAACTCGAATCCTCCTTGAGGACCTTGTTGTAGGTTGTTGTAGAATTCTGATACGAGGTCGTAGTTTATGGTCCGTTCCATGGAAAGAAGAAAACCGAGATTGTAGTAATTGACAATCTCCATGACAGAGGGATAGAACTCAGTCAGGAAGGTAACATCAATGGATCTGCAGGGTAATAGTTTGAAGGTCCTTGCTTGAAAAGGCTGTTCACAGGCCGCATTGGGGAATCGAGTGCTAGAAGAAGGCTGTGGCCTTCTGGAAGGGGCAGAGGAGGAAGGAGCTTTCCCCCTCGTGCTGCCCTCAGTAGGTTCCTTGCCCTTGGAAGACTTTCTAAAGTATTTTGAATTGATCATGACATAGAATTCAAATCATATGATAAGATCGATCATACAAAACAAGAGTTGTTCATATAAGATAATACCCAATCAAAAGATAGATAGATTTGATCATTGACATAAGGTGAGAAAGTAAGGTCACGGTAGGCATAACATGATCACGACACACCACCAAGAACAAGAACAAAAACTATGGTTAGCTTCATACCCATATAATCCATGAAGAGATTTGTAGAAAAACTGAAATCAAAGCTTATTTAGGCGCCATGGGTGAGCTTGCGCAAGCTAGTTCCTCAAGTTTGAAAGAGAAAGAGGCCTGCTCAAGTGAAGCTCTCGGACGCAGAGAGCTTGGAACAAGTGGGGAGCTCGCAGGGAACAGGAAGACACCAGCAAGGATCTCCGCAAGGATTCGCACGCACGAAGTGGGAGAGACGCAGGAGAGTGCTCTCGCTCAAGTAGGGTCGCGCAGATGAGGAGTGTCGGCGCTAGGGTTCGGCGCTGAAGAGGGTTTTGCGAAATTAATCGGTTGGTGGATTGGTCCACCAACCAAAATTTAATGCGTTTGAACGGATCACCGTTCGATCTAATCCCGTCCAGACCGATCAGGCTACATCCTGATCGGACTGGCATGGGCCTGATCAGTCGGATGACCGATCAGACTCCCTCCTGATCGGTCGGGTGACCGATCAGGATACGAACAGTAGGTTCCGGAGAGACACCTCTGAGCTCCCTGATCGGTCCATGGACCGATCCCCACAGGGTTCCAGATCGGTCCGGGGACCGATCCAGGCTATCTCAGAATCTTGGTCAAAAGGTTTGGAGAGTCACTGCTGCCTCTCTGATCGGTCTGTGGACCGATCACCACAGAAATGAGCCAGATCGGTCTGGAGACCGATCAGCCATATTCCTGATCGGTCCGGTGACCGATCAGGGTTCCTGATACACCCTGATACAAACTGAAATGTTCAGTTTTAGAATTTCTGAAACTTCCAAACGATATTTGATAGATTTTGTCGAGCTTGGACAAGTCCTCATGACTAAAATTGATCCCTGAACAAGAATCAAAAGTCCTTATGGGTTCCACAAACACTTTGACCCATCTAAATGGAGTTAAACTCAATCAATAATAACTCAAGCAAATTCAAACAAGTTTTGATTCCAAATCCAAATTTCCAATCAAGTTGCCTTGATTGGAATGTCCAAGTATGATTATAGGACCAAATACACATATGTTATGCATTGGTTTTCCCCATACTTGGTCACCACCGTGATTATTATCTCGTCAACTTAATTCCTCAAGGGATGCAATGACATTTCGAGGAATTGAGTTGATCCTAACATCTCACCCCATATCTAGCAAACAAAAACATTTTGTTAAACCTTATAGTTTGTGTGAGATGTTCCCAAAGTTACCCAATTGTTCCCAACAGTTTCGAAGTAATCATGAAGGGTTTTGAATGCAATTCAAAAATCATGAAGCGCGACACATTCCCAATTCCCGTCTTAGGAAACTAAATTCATTTTCGGGAAGTGGTTTAGTGAAAATGTCAGCTAGGTTTGACTTTGACTCTACATGAGAGAGTATGATGTTCCCCCTAGCTACATGATCCCTAATGAAGTGGTGTCTTACTTCAATATGTTTTATCCTAGAATGATGGACTGGATTCTTGGTTAAGTTAATTGTGCTAATGTTATCACATAACACTTGCACACCCTTGTAACTCAAACCATAGTCCTCTAAGATATGAATCATCCATAACAATTGCGATATACTCTCTCCCATGGCAATATATTCTGCCTCGGTAGTGGAAAGAGCAACACAATGTTGCTTCCGACTCGACCAACTTACTAAGGACGACCCTAAGAATTGGCAGCCCCCACTAGTGCTTTTCCGGTCCAACTTACATCCAGCGTAGTCGGAATCCGTATAGCCCATCAAATCAAAAGATTCGGTACGGGGATACCAAAGACCTACACCAATTGTGCCCTTAAGATATCTCAAAATTTGCTTAACAGCAATTAGGTGAGATTCCTTGGCACATACTTGATACCTAGCGCACATACCTACAGCAAATAAGATATCCGGTCGACTGGCTGTAAGGTATAGCAAGCTGCCTATCATGCTTCGATATTGAGTTAGATCAACGGGTTTACCACTCTCATCATTGTCTAATCTCGTGTTTGTAGCCATGGGAGTGGTTACCTCTTTCGAATCACTCATGTTGAATTTTCGAAGCATTTCATGTGTATACTTTGATTGGTGCACATGGATACCATCGCGAGTTTGCTTGATTTCAAGTCCCAGGAAGAAAGTCAACTCTCCCACTAGACTCATTTCAAACTCACTCTCCATGTGTACAATGAACTCATTCAAATAGCCCTTGTTGTTTGAGCCACAAATTATGTCATCGACATATACTTGAGCTACAAATATATTATCACCATCTCTTCGTAGAAATAGTGTAGGGTCTATTTGACCTCTAACGAAGCCCTTTTCAATTAAGAATGTCGACAACCGCTCATATCAAGCCCGGGGTGCTTGTTTAAGGCCATAAAGTACCTTTTTGAGCTTGAACACGTGGTTTGGAAATTCGGTACTCTCAAACCCTGGAGGTTGTTCGACATAGACCTCTTCCCTAATCAAACCATTTAGGAAGGCCGATTTGACATCCATTTGAAATAATTTGAAGCCACGATGTGCTGCAAATGCAAGCATCAATCGGATGGACTCTAATCATGCCACGGGAGCATAAGTCTCATCATAATCAAGGCCTTCAACTTGACTATAGCCTTTGGCTACTAAGCGTGCATTGTTTCTAATGATTTCTCCCTTGTGGTTCAATTTATTCTTGAAGACCCATTTGGTCCCAATAATGGTGGTCCTCTTGGGTCTAGGGACTATGTCCCAAACTTGACTCCTCTCAAATTGACCTAGTTTATCTTGCATTGCGATAATCCAATCGGGATCATTTAATGCTTCATCAATTTTTCTAGGTTCAATTTCAGAAATTAGAGCAACTTCATTAGCCTCATTCCTGAAGAATGATATAGTCCTAACCCCTTGATGGATGTCTCCAACAATTTGGTCTTGGGGATGACTAGAGGCTAATCTAGTTTGCCTTGGTGTTGGTGGTGCTTCTTGAACGGGTTCACTAGACACAAGTTCAGCCTCAGGATCCGGCTGATCAATGGGTTGTCTAGGCTCACAGTCATCAGACTCATCACCATCAACAACACTTGGAGTTTCTTTCAAACTAAGTTTCCTTAGTTCGAGTTGAACTCCTTCTACATTTTCTGATTGGTCAATTGATTTCGGAACTTCTTCAAAAACCACATCAGAAGACTCTTCAACCAATCTAGTTTTCTTGTTGTAGACTCGGTAGGCTTTACTAACGAGGGAGTACCCGACTAGTATCCCTTCATCAGCCTTTGCCGTGAACTTTCTAAGGTGATCCTTGGTGTTTAGGATGAACACCTTACAACCAAACACCTTAAGGTGTTTAACCGTAAGTGGTTTCCCAAACCAAAGTTCATGGGGAGTCTTTCCTAAAAACCTATGGATGAGGACTCGATTTTGCACATAGCAAGCTGTATTTACAGCTTCAGCCCATAAGTAACTCGGGAGTGAGTACTCATTAAGCATGCTTCGTGCAGCCTCTTGAAGAGCACGGTTCTTCCTCTCTACAACACCATTTTGTTGTGGTGTTCTAGGTGTAGAGAACTCATGTTTATAACCTTTGTCTTGACAGAATTCTAAAAACCTTTGATTTTGGAATTCACCTCCATGATCACTTCTAATTGTCTTAATTGTTAATGATTTCTCATTTTCAACTCTTCTATAAAAAGAAATGAAAATATCTAAGGTTTGGTCCTTATGTTTTAGAAAGTAAGTCCATGTATATCTAGTGAAATCATCAATAATCACAAAGCAATATCTACTTCCATTCAATGATATGATGGTACTACAATCAAATAGATCCATGTGAAGTAAATGTAAAGCATTGGAAGTACTTACAGTGCTTTTACCTTTATGTGCAGATTTTGTTTGCTTACCCATTTGACATGCATCACATAATTTGTCTTTTTCATACTTGATGCTCAGTAAACCACGGACTAGTCCCTTGGTAGCCAACTTCCGGATGTTCTTCATGTTAACATGTGCTAGCCTCCGGTGCCAAAGAGTGGACTCTTCTTCTTTTGACATGAAACACTTAGCAAAAGCATTAGTAGCACTTTTAAATGAAACTCGATAAATGTTGTCTACTCTTGCTCCTACTAGTACCGTGTCCAAGGTGTCATTTTGTCTAACTAGACATTGACTTGGTTGGAAATCAATTGTGTAACCCGTGTCACACAATTGACTCACACTTAGGAGATTAAATTTCATCCCCTTGACTAGAAGGACATTTGAAATTCTAAGACATTCGGATATTTGAATGTCTCCTATTCCTATGACCTTAAGACTACCATTGTTACCAAATGATACATTACCTCTACTCTTCTTGTGAAATGTGGTAAACAATGATCTATCCCCGGTCATGTGTTTGGAGCATCCACTATCAACAAACCAAGTTGATAGATGCTCCCCCTCAATCATAACCTACACAATTCGAAAAATAGAAGTCTTAGGTACCCAAACTGTTAAATCCGAAACTTTTGTGTCACTCCGGAAAATTTTTCAGAAAAGGTCCTACGGTTTCCCGACATCTAGATGAGGTTTAGGGAATTTAAAGATTTAAAACTAAATGTAAAAGGGGCTGTTTGCTAAAAAGTTTCAAATTTAGGGGTGCCATTGGAATTAACTTTGTAGGTTTGGGCTGAAATGCAAAAACATCCGAATAAGAGCCGGTTAGGGCTCAGTTTTTGTTCACGCCGCATTCCACTCCAGCCGATCGCTTCTTCATCGCTCCTCGCCCTCGTGCCCTAGTCGAACTCGACGCCCATTCCTTTCTCTCTTCTCCTTTGTGAACTCAGCCAACACAAGCCTCGCAAATCCATCTTCCCGACGCGCCTACCTTCCTTCCACTGCCTTCTGTCTCCGCGAACCCTAGCCGACGACCCTCTTTCTCCACGATCAAGTGATGTTTTGAGCTCATTGCCGGGTGAGTTCCTCTGCTAGCGCACAAGAATCTGAGGTTTGTCTTGAAGGTGGATCAAATCCCTACTTCAGACGAGGATGGTTAGCTCAGTCCCGAATCTAAAGCTTGTCGATCATTCTTCTCTCCTTTAATTTCCCCGCAGCTGAGGTTGGATTCTTGATCGACGACCAGTAGGTAAGGATGGCTTCTTTGGTTTCCTCTGGTATTTGCTTGGAATGGGATGCTCTATTGAAAGCCTTGTTTATGCCAGAACTGATTTGTTCTTCCTAACTGGGAAAACGTTAGAGAGGGGATCAGAAACTCACGGTTTCATCTGTTCCGTTATTGCAGTGATTGGGTGTTCGCCAACAAGTCCATCAGGTATGATCTGGAGACATTGTTTTGAAGTAGGAATTTGTTTTACAGATCGAAATGGTAGGACTAGGGATGAATTATGTTATGATTGGGTTTATTTTAGTTATGGCCATTTGATACTATGACGTGGGATAGATGGGTTACTCCTTGTATTGATGCTTGGGCATTAATCTGTGAAAGAGCTGATAGAAATTCATAGGTGCATATGGTTTGTTGGTTTTCGATCTTGAAGTTGTTGTGCTTAATATCTGTTGGAATCAAACCTAATCATATATGTGCGGCTCGTCTACTTGATCTAGCTGGACTAGGTTGTTAACCGAGTATATAGATCTTCTGGTGTTGTCTATAATACTTAGAGTTGGATTGAGGTAAGGTTTAATCTAAGATTTAAACCTAATAACCTAATCTTGATCAAGTGGAATTGGAAATAAAACTAAACCTTAATTATGTGGGATAATTAGAGACATTTCCATTTAATCAGACGTAATTAAATGGAAAGGGAACAAATGGGTTAACCCTAATTTGGTTTAGGGAGTAATTAGCTACTTATATCTGTGTAATAGCTAATGAAATCTATCCCTAATACAGGGATTTGATTTGCTTACGGTTGCGGATTATATTGGACGGGTGGTTCTTCCCTTTCGATACGGACTACTTCTCTTGGAGGCGGGTACCCTTTGACTTATCTTTTAGATATTGTCATTTTGTTATGCATAGTCTGTTATAGATAGCAATAAGATCATACGCTATCCCTGTTTGTTATGTCTGTTCTGGATACTTGTTATTTATCCCTGGTTATTATGCCTGTCCCTGGTTATTATGCCTGTCTTGGATACTTGTTAGTTATCCCTGGTTAGTATGCCTATTCTGGATACTTGTTGACTATCATGGTTTATTATGCCTGTCCTAGATACCTGTGGTTTATCCCTGAGTTATTATGCTGTTAGTTCCATACAGTATCAGGTAGTGTCATATCTATATATATGCTTAGAGATCGTGATGTATCTCCTGCCTTTGACCTTGAGGGATCTGTAGTTTTCGGCCAGTATACCTTGTAGGATTACTGTATTTCCTGTTATAGGATTTCAGACTGAGACCTAGTATACTGAGGACTTGGGAGGGAGGTATGTGTATCTATCATACACCATCCTTGCATTGTTGCATGCCGGCGATCAGTGACTCCCTTGTGGTTGAGCCTATCGTCTTCCGGTACATGTTATGCACACACGGCCACTCATGGGTTAGTGGATACCGTAGGATGTGTGCATTTGCTCTGTACTGCTCCGCTCGACCGCTCAGGGGTAGTGGCTTCGGAGCGTGGTAGCAGGCGGAGATCCCTTCTCTTCCCATAGACCAGAGGAGATGAGAGCGACGCTCCCTCATATATACATGGGGTAGGGGGGCGGTCCCCCGACAGCATCCTGTCCACTCGGTCACTCAGGAGCAGTGATGGCAGAGTGCGTACAGTGTCACAGCTCTACCCACTCGGCCGACACAGTATCGCCTGTCTCGGTGGCTTGACTGGAGTTAGGGGGTGACCATGGCATTGCACCATGTGCATATTTTGCATCGTGCATTGTTTGCTGCACTTATTTGCTGCACTTGTTTGACATTGCATATTCTGGAGACTTGTTACCTGTGCTTATATGTCTATTGGTATTCCACTGGTATTTCTTACCCTCTGTACAGGTTAGATGGATTCAGGTATGTACCTACCCAGTATTTTCAGTTCCAGTCTTTCCCTATTGTTGATATGAGACTGTATTAGCTGACCCCTTACTGTTGGTATAACTTTCTATGCATATCTACTGGGTATTCGCTGAGTTTATGGACTCACACCGTTGCCATACATTTTATTTCAGGTTGATGCCTGCCAGGAGATCCCTAGCAGCCAGTCCCCAGCTCCCGAGGAGCTCTGCTTGGATTTATTTTACGTTGTTTTTGCTTATGGACCCTGTGTATATACTTTGCTTCCGTTGCCCTGTTTTTGGAACATGTATTCATGTTTTATTCGATAGTATTGTACTTTTGAGTCCTATGTTGGACTTCGTTTGGTTTTGGTTTTGTTCCTGCCCCCTGGCAGCTCAGGTGAGTTCGGATTTTGGTTTTACGACGGTTATAGTTATATACCAGTTATATATGTGTGAATTGGAGGCCTGAGGCCCTTTAAACTGCGTGGTTGTGTTATATATATATTGTGTGTGATATATTTATCTGCGTGTTTGTGTAAATTGTCCGCCGGACAGGGGAGGTGCTGTCCGATTTTATATCGGAACAGCGGCTCCTGGGTCTCGGGGCGTGACAATTTATTTTGGTATCAGAGCTCAGGTTGTCGGATACCTTGAGTGCTTTTGGATTTTCGGTGTTTATCTGGTACCAATTTATTTTTGGTATCAAGCCCAGGATGTGGGATACCATCGATTCGTGATTTGTCGGAGTTAAATCTGATACTTACTCGGTAGGTGTCGGAGCTCGGGTTAGATGAGTCTACTCGAGTACATTTCGGATTTTCGGAGTTGTTTCACGGTGTGATGTGGACCAGGGGACTTGGCGGCGACGGGACACCTCCGGGCGGCAAATGTATAATTTGATAAGGTTAGTGACTTATATCCTTAGTAACCAATGGTTAATATTGTAACAGGTATGACTAGGCGCGGACGTGCCCCCGCACCGGGACGTGGTCGAGGACGGCCACGTAAGTCTACTATTGGGTCTCCGGTGACCAGGTCACCCGAGAGACCGACGGAGACGGGGCCGGTTAGTCAGGGACGGACTCCTCCGGTTGTTCCGAGGCCCTCATCTCCACTGCTGTCAGCGGTTCCGACCGCACCACCCGGGACTGCTACACCGTTGATTCCCACAGTATCAGCACCGGTGCCTGCTACTGCTTACTCAGCGGGACCATCTGTGATACCAGTTGCTACACCTGCACCGGTGCCAGCAGTTCCGTACCCGACCGTACCTCTGTCAGCACCACCCACGGCGTACCCAGCAGTACCTACACCTCCAGTGGTGCCCACCGTTGTCTACCCTTCGGTGCCTTCATCTGTACCATTTGCGGGAGCTTCCGCGGCACCCCCAGCAGTACCTACTCCCCCGGCGATGCCTACGGTTAGCTACCCCTCAGTACCTTTCACGGGAGTTTCTGCGGTTCCCTCAGTGGTTCCTGCTCCAGCAGCTTATTCGGCCCCACCAGTGGCCCCAGCTCCATCAGCTTATTCGGCCCCTGTTCCAGGATTTTTCACAGTTCCATCTACTGTTCTTGGCTTAGCACCTTATGCAGCTCCGCTGGTACCCCCTACTACTCCGGCAGAGTGTGCCAGAGCCCGAGCACGGATACCCGTACTAGCAGAGTCGGTGAAAGGCCGATTCACATTATTCCACGGAGGAGCTGATCCTAGGGCTGCCCGTGACTGGTTGGAGACTTTGGAGGGTACATTTGATTACATGGCTTGCTCCGAGTGGGAGAAGGCGGCGCTAGCCGCATACCATTTACGAGGCGAGGCGGTTACCTGGTGGGCCTCGCGGCGCACGATTATTGGAGAGCAGCATCTCACATGGGCCGTCTTCAGAGAGGCATTTGAGAGTCACTACGTTCCGATATCCTATCAGATGACTCAGCGACAGGAGTTCCTGACTCTGCAACAGGGGACTCGCACGGTTATGGAGTATAGCGCAGAATTCGACCGATTGGCTGAATTCTGCCCCGAGCTGGTTACCCAGGATAGATCACGGATGATCCACTTTACTCGAGGACTAGCTGCGTATATCAGACTCAAGCTTGCCGGATTTAGTACTGCATCTTACTGTGAGGCTTTGGAGAGAGCCCTTTTGATTGAGATGACTCAGCAGGAGGTGAACGCGGAGAAGAAAAAGGGAAAAGAGTCAGCTCAGGGTTCTTCTCAGACTCAGCCACAGCAGACCTCGGGACAGAAGCGGGGCAGTCAAAGTCAGGCAGCTCAGAGCACTTCTGAGACATCATTGCGGCCTCAGAGGTCTAGACGTACTATAGGAGGGTACAACCAGTCTTATCAGCAGAGTCGAGAGCAGTCTACTGATAGATCGCACTGTGTACAGTGTGGTTCTCGACAGCATAGTAGGGGGGATTGTCCGCTGGAGCATCCTATTTGCTACTACTGCAAGCTACCGGGACATCTGAGTCGAGATTGTGCGCTGAAGGCACAACATGAGAGTACGGGAGTTACTGGACAGGGTGTACCTTCGAGTCAGCCAGGATCTCAGGGGGGAGGACATACAACTCAGCCTCCTTTCCGTCAGCCGCGGACCGCTCCCCCAGCAGCTGTGTATGGTATGTACGGATATGAGCACTCCAGCACCCCATCAGTGTCACCCTTGACTACTTTAGGGTCTCAGCATCAGACTGCGCCTCCGTATCAGCATTATCCACCATATCAGCCGCAGTATCAGCCACAGCAGTATTCGGCAGTGACACCGCCACAGCCACAGCAGCATCTGGCAGTTCCACCTCCACCGCCAGAGACGGGACGAGTATATGCTGCCACCAGAGAGGAGACACCACGGACCGAGGGATCGACTTTTCGCGGTATGATGTGTCATTCATGCATTTCCAGTTAAATAGTGATAGATATGAGTAGTGTTCCATTTCGTGGCTGTCACGGATACCTTTGGCTGAGGTCTAGCGAGTGTTTACGGCTAGATCCTGGAGTTTAGGCATGCCCTACTAGTTGGAGAGATTTTTGGTCAGTAACCAGTGAATATGGGAGACCACTGGGGTCGGTAGGTTGTAACCTTACCCTGGAAATGTAGGGTTAATGCCGTTAGCACTTATATAGTAAGTGTTGTTAGTATTAGTTGTTGGTGGAAACCGTACCCAATGACGAAATTTGGGGACCAAATTTTTATTAGTGGGGGAGGATGTTAAATCCGAAACTTTTGTGTCA
This sequence comes from Boesenbergia rotunda, assembly GCA_024364735.1. Taxonomy (NCBI): domain Eukaryota; kingdom Viridiplantae; phylum Streptophyta; class Magnoliopsida; order Zingiberales; family Zingiberaceae; genus Boesenbergia; species Boesenbergia rotunda. Next base: position 887,599 of record JAGFNQ010001428.1, on the reverse strand, counting down.
CTCCGGAAAATTTTTCAGAAAAGGTCCTACGGTTTCCCGACATCTAGATGAGGTTTAGGGAATTTAAAGATTTAAAACTAAATGTAAAAGGGGCTGTTTGCTAAAAAGTTTCAAATTTAGGGGTGCCATTGGAATTAACTTTGTAGGTTTGGGCTGAAATGCAAAAACATCCGAATAAGAGCCGGTTAGGGCTCAGTTTTTGTTCACGCCGCATTCCACTCCAGCCGATCGCTTCTTCATCGCTCCTCGCCCTCGTGCCCTAGTCGAACTCGACGCCCATTCCTTTCTCTCTTCTCCTTTGTGAACTCAGCCAACACAAGCCTCGCAAATCCATCTTCCCGACGCGCCTACCTTCCTTCCACTGCCTTCTGTCTCCGCGAACCCTAGCCGACGACCCTCTTTCTCCACGATCAAGTGATGTTTTGAGCTCATTGCCGGGTGAGTTCCTCTGCTAGCGCACAAGAATCTGAGGTTTGTCTTGAAGGTGGATCAAATCCCTACTTCAGACGAGGATGGTTAGCTCAGTCCCGAATCTAAAGCTTGTCGATCATTCTTCTCTCCTTTAATTTCCCCGCAGCTGAGGTTGGATTCTTGATCGACGACCAGTAGGTAAGGATGGCTTCTTTGGTTTCCTCTGGTATTTGCTTGGAATGGGATGCTCTATTGAAAGCCTTGTTTATGCCAGAACTGATTTGTTCTTCCTAACTGGGAAAACGTTAGAGAGGGGATCAGAAACTCACGGTTTCATCTGTTCCGTTATTGCAGTGATTGGGTGTTCGCCAACAAGTCCATCAGGTATGATCTGGAGACATTGTTTTGAAGTAGGAATTTGTTTTACAGATCGAAATGGTAGGACTAGGGATGAATTATGTTATGATTGGGTTTATTTTAGTTATGGCCATTTGATACTATGACGTGGGATAGATGGGTTACTCCTTGTATTGATGCTTGGGCATTAATCTGTGAAAGAGCTGATAGAAATTCATAGGTGCATATGGTTTGTTGGTTTTCGATCTTGAAGTTGTTGTGCTTAATATCTGTTGGAATCAAACCTAATCATATATGTGCGGCTCGTCTACTTGATCTAGCTGGACTAGGTTGTTAACCGAGTATATAGATCTTCTGGTGTTGTCTATAATACTTAGAGTTGGATTGAGGTAAGGTTTAATCTAAGATTTAAACCTAATAACCTAATCTTGATCAAGTGGAATTGGAAATAAAACTAAACCTTAATTATGTGGGATAATTAGAGACATTTCCATTTAATCAGACGTAATTAAATGGAAAGGGAACAAATGGGTTAACCCTAATTTGGTTTAGGGAGTAATTAGCTACTTATATCTGTGTAATAGCTAATGAAATCTATCCCTAATACAGGGATTTGATTTGCTTACGGTTGCGGATTATATTGGACGGGTGGTTCTTCCCTTTCGATACGGACTACTTCTCTTGGAGGCGGGTACCCTTTGACTTATCTTTTAGATATTGTCATTTTGTTATGCATAGTCTGTTATAGATAGCAATAAGATCATACGCTATCCCTGTTTGTTATGTCTGTTCTGGATACTTGTTATTTATCCCTGGTTATTATGCCTGTCCCTGGTTATTATGCCTGTCTTGGATACTTGTTAGTTATCCCTGGTTAGTATGCCTATTCTGGATACTTGTTGACTATCATGGTTTATTATGCCTGTCCTAGATACCTGTGGTTTATCCCTGAGTTATTATGCTGTTAGTTCCATACAGTATCAGGTAGTGTCATATCTATATATATGCTTAGAGATCGTGATGTATCTCCTGCCTTTGACCTTGAGGGATCTGTAGTTTTCGGCCAGTATACCTTGTAGGATTACTGTATTTCCTGTTATAGGATTTCAGACTGAGACCTAGTATACTGAGGACTTGGGAGGGAGGTATGTGTATCTATCATACACCATCCTTGCATTGTTGCATGCCGGCGATCAGTGACTCCCTTGTGGTTGAGCCTATCGTCTTCCGGTACATGTTATGCACACACGGCCACTCATGGGTTAGTGGATACCGTAGGATGTGTGCATTTGCTCTGTACTGCTCCGCTCGACCGCTCAGGGGTAGTGGCTTCGGAGCGTGGTAGCAGGCGGAGATCCCTTCTCTTCCCATAGACCAGAGGAGATGAGAGCGACGCTCCCTCATATATACATGGGGTAGGGGGCGGTCCCCCGACAGCATCCTGTCCACTCGGTCACTCAGGAGCAGTGATGGCAGAGTGCGTACAGTGTCACAGCTCTACCCACTCGGCCGACACAGTATCGCCTGTCTCGGTGGCTTGACTGGAGTTAGGGGGTGACCATGGCATTGCACCATGTGCATATTTTGCATCGTGCATTGTTTGCTGCACTTATTTGCTGCACTTGTTTGACATTGCATATTCTGGAGACTTGTTACCTGTGCTTATATGTCTATTGGTATTCCACTGGTATTTCTTACCCTCTGTACAGGTTAGATGGATTCAGGTATGTACCTACCCAGTATTTTCAGTTCCAGTCTTTCCCTATTGTTGATATGAGACTGTATTAGCTGACCCCTTACTGTTGGTATAACTTTCTATGCATATCTACTGGGTATTCGCTGAGTTTATGGACTCACACCGTTGCCATACATTTTATTTCAGGTTGATGCCTGCCAGGAGATCCCTAGCAGCCAGTCCCCAGCTCCCGAGGAGCTCTGCTTGGATTTATTTTACGTTGTTTTTGCTTATGGACCCTGTGTATATACTTTGCTTCCGTTGCCCTGTTTTTGGAACATGTATTCATGTTTTATTCGATAGTATTGTACTTTTGAGTCCTATGTTGGACTTCGTTTGGTTTTGGTTTTGTTCCTGCCCCCTGGCAGCTCAGGTGAGTTCGGATTTTGGTTTTACGACGGTTATAGTTATATACCAGTTATATATGTGTGAATTGGAGGCCTGAGGCCCTTTAAACTGCGTGGTTGTGTTATATATATATTGTGTGTGATATATTTATCTGCGTGTTTGTGTAAATTGTCCGCCGGACAGGGGAGGTGCTGTCCGATTTTATATCGGAACAGCGGCTCCTGGGTCTCGGGGCGTGACACAAACCTTGGGACCTAAAGCATCAACTAAACATGACTTAGGCACCCATGCCTTGACAACTTTCTTTTGGATTTTTGATGTCCTAGATTGTCTCATGTCAGTCCTAGACATAAGAGACACAAATGACGGTTCCTTAGGGCGATAACCAATACCGGCCCTATTGTAAACCGCTCTTTGGGCATTTAGAATCATATCTAGGGTCTTAGAGCTATTTGAGAATTTCCCAAGAATATTCTTAAGCTTCTCAACTTCACTCTTCAACGATTGGTTTTCCTCTACTAACAAATTATCATGCAAATCACTGATTTCCTCAACCTTAGAGGATTTCAAGCTTACAATCTCATGTTTCAACGATTTAATTTCATCTTCTAGTAAGTCAACATGCAAGTTATCAATGTTATCATCCCTAGAAGCTTTCAATTGATCAATTTCTAATTGCAATGCTTTAACTCTATTTTTGGATTTCTTAAGCATACTAGTTAAACATGCAATTGCTTTATAAAATTTTTCAAGCTCGAGAGAAGTTACCTCTTCATCATCCGAAGATGATGAAGCCGCGTTTGAGGAGCTTGAAGTTTCATCACTGCTCTCCTCTCCAAGAGCCTTGAGTGCCACTTGTAGGATCGGGTCGACTGGCTAGAGGGGGTGAATAGACGGTTTATGAAAAATAAGCACTAACACTCGTCTTTAAAAAGAAATAAACTTGGTTGCAACAGAGTCGTTGCTTCCAAGGCAGTTGATGCTCAAACAGAAACTCCTTAAGGCGGAGAAGCCTTTACAGTTGTAGCACAGAGAAAGCTTAGAGAGAAAGAGAGTTTACAACTCCATGAATTGCATTAACTTCTAAAACTCCAAGCCTATTTATAGGTTAGGAAAATAAATCCAGATCATAGATCTTTGATAGGATTTCTCTTATCTGTTGATCTGCAGATTCGATCTTGATGGTTGATCATGGATATATTTTAACCATGGCCTTTAGATCTGATTAAAGGATAAGGTTATCCTTTAGAAGATAAAGTTTAATTAAAACTTTTCTTCTATTCGCAGCAAGTGATTAACTTTATCTTTGGCTCACATCAACTTATTCACATCACTTGTTTATCCCATTTGGTAAGTATGGAGACATCCAGTAATGTGGTCACAGGTTCGAATCTTCTTGGCACCAAATAATTTTCTCTTTTCTTTTGGGCGCTTGGACCGGTCTTTTTGATTCTTCGTCTTCTGGGTGATTTCTGGCCAACCGGAGTTAGGCTCACTCGAACCCGACTTCGGCCTTTCACCCCTCGAGCGTCCTTCCTCCCGGCTTCTTGTACCTCGGACACCGCGCACGTCCTTCTCGCTCCACCGGCGTACTCTTCCGCAGCTTCCGCGTCTCTCGGATTGTACCAAGCCCGTCGGCTCACTTCCCCGCACAATCCTTCTCGTCCGCTACGTCTTACGCTCGACTTCCTCCGTACCTAAGCTCCTGCACACTTATCAGAGGGATTAAAACCAACAGGACCTAACCTAACTTGGTTGATCACATCAAAACCAACCGGGGCACCAACAATCTCTCCCTTTTTGATGTGGATCAACCCAAGTTTAGTTAGGGTAAACCAAAAAAAAAATAATAAAACTAAATTAAGCAGTTAAGCATAGAAAAAAAATATTGCAATCAATAACCACAACCTCCCCCTAAACTTAAGCTACTCTCCCCCTTTGATCACAGCAAAAATGTGGCACAAAAAATAGGGAAAGGAAAAAATATGATTAGAACATAGAAAAATGTGAAACAGTTTTTTTTTGAGCCGTGAATAGATTAAGTGCATATCACCGAAATTTAATTTTTGAATAAAAAATTTTCAAATATTTTTTAAAATTAAAAAATATGAATTTCAATTAAAAATTTCTAAATTAAAATCTATTTTGTATATTCAAAAATAAATCATATAGTGGTAGAATAAAAAATTCAAAGATATATTTTTAAAATTCAAAAATCTCATAAAAAATTTTAAAAAAAATTTACCAAGTTTAATTGACTATGTGTAGATCTAAAAAAATCGGTTCTTGCAGAATAAATTAATTATCTATTTTTAAAGTTAAAAGTTTACTTTTCAAATGAAAAATAATAGAAATTCAAAATTTATCGAAATTTTTTTTCCAAATTTTCAAGTAAACAAATAAGATACTCTTGTATCAAGTAAAAATAGAAATTGAATTTTGTAAGAAAGTCTAGGTGAAAAAAAAATTTTCAAAAGAAACTTAATCATAAAATGTGTTAATCTATTTCTAATTTTGCAAGAAAAATTATGCAGTAATAGAAAACTAATTCAAAATTGATTTTGGTATCCAAAATAGATTTCTATCGACAGGATTAACTAAAAATTTGGATGGAATGTAATTCTTTGGCACCTTTTTAAATTGGCCTTTATGGTTTTTAAAATACCAATTCAACTTTTCAGGATAACTATTTTTCTTGTGTCGCAAACAGACAATATCACATTCTAATTTCTCAACTAAATTTTTCAGATCAATATTTTCATTTTTTAATTTAGAATTTTCTTTTTCTAATCTGCAATTAGATTTGAGCAAGGCTTTAACACCAGCATACAATTGATCATGAGGAAGAAAACAAACCTCACTTACCGGATCGCTTTCGAAAAGCGAGATTCCTTCTTCGTTGTCGCTTTCTGATGTCACTCCCCCTTCAACACTGCTCCCCTCTTGATGACTTGCCATCAGCGCAAGTCCCGCGTACTCTTGAACTTCTGATTCGTCCGACGAGGTCTCGTCCCAGGTGGCCTTCAATGCCTTCTTTTTCTTTGGCTGGTTTTTGATTTTGGGACACTGATCTTTTAGGTGTCCCTCCTCGTTGCAGTTGTAGCATCGGACAGTTCGTTTCTTCGGAGACCGTCTTTTCTTCTGCATTCTCGAAAAGTTATTAGCTTTAAAAAAACTTTTAAACGAACTTACTATTTGCGTTGTCTCGTCGTCCATCGAGGATTCTGACTTCTTCTCCGTTCTCCTTGTGTTTAGGGCCAGATTCTTCGTCTTTCTAGATCCTGCCCACCGAGATTCGTGTAATTCGAAAATGGAAAACATTTCATCTAATGTACTTACCTCTAAATCTTTGGAGATGTAATAAGCGTCGACGTTTGAGCTCCACTCCTGGGTCTTTGGGAAGGCGTTGAGGGCGTATCGAATGGAGTCGCGATTACTTACCGATTCGCCGAGTTGGGTGAGTCCGGAGATTAGCTCCTTTATTTTGGCATGAAGTTCAGCCACCGTTTCTCCTTCCTTCATTTGCAGGTTTATCAGCTGGTTCCGGAGGAGATCCTTTCTTGCTGATTTGGCTTCAGAGGTACCCTCATGAAGTTCTAGGAACTTCTCCCATAATTCTTTTGCGGAGTGGTAATTGCCGATCCGGTTTACCTCTTGAGTAGGCAAGACTGTTAGGAGGTGGAACTCGGCCTTACCATTGGCAACAGATTCCGACTGCTCCTTCTTATTCCACAAGCTTTCTTCTTTTTCATCCCCGTTCGCATCTTTAGGAACTGCAAAACCATATTTTATTGATAAAAGAATATCAAAATCTGTACAAAAAAATACCTCCATTTTTTTCTTCCAGACGGTGAAATCCCCTTCGAATTTAGGTGGATGAATGTGCGCGCCGGCCATTGTCTTGTTGCTTTCTCAGGCGATTAGTCCTTCAAAAGCGAACCCGCTCTGATACCACTTGTAGGATCGGGTCGACCGGCTAGAGGGGGGTGAATAGGAGGTTTATGAAAAATAAGCACTAACACTCGTCTTTAAAAAGAAATAAACTTGGTTGCAACAGAGTCATTGCTTCCAAGGCAGTTGATGCTCAAACAGAAACTCCTTAAGGCGGAGAAGCCTTTACAATTGTAGCACAGAGAAAGCTTAGAGAGAAAGAGAGTTTACAACTCCATGAATTGCATTAACTTCTAAAACTCCAAGCCTATTTATAGGTTAGGAAAATAAATCCAGACCGTAGATCTTTGATAGGATTTCTCTTATCTGTTGATCTGCAGATTCGATCTTGATGGTTGATCATGGATATATTTTAACCATGGCCTTTAGATCTGATTAAAGGATAAGGTTATCCTTTAGAAGATAAAGTTTAATTAAAACTTTGCTTCTATTCGCAACAAGTGATTAACTTTATCTTCGGCTCACATCAACTTATTCACATCACCTGTTTATCCCATTTGGTAAGTATGGAGACATCCAGTAATGTGGTCACAGGTTCGAATCTTCTTGGCACCAAATAATTTTCTCTTTTCTTTTGGGCGCTTGGACCGGTCTTTTTGATTCTTCGTCTTCTGGGTGATTTCTGGCCAACCGGAGTTAGGCTCACCCGAACCCGACTTCGGCCTTTCGCCCCTCGAGCATCCTTCCTCCCGGCTTCTCGTCCCTCGGACACCGCGCACGTCCTTCTCGCTCCACCGGCGTACTCTTCCGCAGCTTCCGCGTCCCTCGGATTGTACCAAGCCCGTCGGCTCACTTCCCCGCACAATCCTTCTCGTCCGCTACGTCTTACGCTCGACTTCCTCCGTACCTAAGCTCCTGCACACTTATCAGAGGGATTAAAACCAACAGGACCTAACCTAACTTGGTTGATCACATCAAAACCAACCGGGGCACCAACACCACTTGCCTTGTGCTCTTCTCCTCCTTCTCTTCATCGGATGAGCTAGAAGATGACTCATCCCAAGAGGCCTTCAAAGCTTTCTTCTTCTTCTTGGATCTCTCTTCTTTTCTTTTGGATTTCTCCTCCTTCTTCTTAAGCTTCAGACATTCATTCTTGAAATGCCCTTTCCTACCACACTCAAAGCAAGATGCATTATTCTTATCAAGTTTGGACTCACTATTGTTACCTCTACTTTTGAAACGTCGGTCCCTTCGCATCATCCTCCT
>JAGFNQ010001428.1:760245-878687 GCA_024364735.1 Boesenbergia rotunda | reverse complement strand
CGGGTCGACCGGCTAGAGGGGGGTGAATAGACGGTTTATGAAAAATAAGCACTAACACTCGTCTTTAAAAAGAAATAAACTTGGTTGCAACAGAGTCGTTGCTTCCAAGGCAGTTGATGCTCAAACAGAAACTCCTTAAGGCGGAGAAGCCTTTACAGTTGTAGCACAGAGAAAGCTTAGAGAGAAAGAGAGTTTACAACTCAATGAATTGAATTTCTAAAGCAAACCTCTAAGTCTATTTATAGCCTAAGAGAATAAATCTGGATTGTTGATTGTTGATCACTTTTCTCTTGGTCGTTGATCCATGGATGTAATCTGGATGGTTGATCTTGGATGGGATTAAACTGCATCCATTGGATTTGATTAAAGGATAATGTAATATTATCCTTTAAGTTTTAATTATTTAAATTAAAACTTTATCTTCCCATGCTCGAGATGATTGTTGTAATATTCATCTCGCTGTTCAATCTATAAGTAGCAATATCGCCAATACTTAATTGCCAACGCCCTTCATCCCAGTTGGTAAGTGGATTTGTGTATTTGGTGGAGGACTTGGGTTTGATCCTTCTTTGGCACCAAAACTTTTCTTTTTTTCTTTTGGGCGAATTTTCTCATTTCTTTTGGGCGCTTGGACTAGTCTTTTTGATTCTTCGTCTTCTGGGTGATTTCCGGCCAACCGAAGTTAGGCTCACCCGAACCCGACTCCGGCCTTTCACCCCTCGAGCGTACTTCCTCCCGGCTTTTCGTCCCTCGGACGTCGCGCACGTCCTTCTCGTTCCACCGGCGTACTCTTCCGCAGCTTCCGCGTCCCTCAGATTGCACCGAGCCCGTCGGCTCGCTTTCCCGCGCAATCCTTCTCGTCCGTCACGTCTTACGCTCGACTTCCTCCGTACCTAAGCTCCTACACACTTAGCAGAGGGATCAGTAAACCAACAGGACCCAACTAACTTGGTGGATCACATCAAAACTAACCGGGGCACCAACAATCTCCCCCTTTTTGATGTGCATCAACCCAAGTTTAGTTAGGGATAAACCAAATAATAAGGAATTTAGTAAAACTAAATTAAGCAGTTAAGCATGGAAAAAAAATATTGCAATCAATAACCACAACCTCCCCCTAAACTTAAGCTACTCTCCCCCTTTGATCACAGCAAAAATGGGGCACAAAAAATAGGGAAAGGAAAAAATATGATTAGAATTTAGAAAAATGTGAAACATTTTTTTTTGAGCCGTGAATAGATTAAGTGCATATCACCGAAATTTAAATTTTGAATAAAAAATTTTCAAATATTTTTTAAAATTAAAAAATACGAATTTCAATTAAAAATTTATAGAAATTAATTCGTCCATTGGAAAATTTTAAAAATTTTTGTAAGGTGGAAGATAAAATTATTGCTTTTTACAAAAATTTCCAAATTAAAATCTATTTTGTATATTCAAAAAAGATAAATCATATAGTGACAGAAAAAAAAATTCAAAGATATATAAAAAATCTCATAAAAAATTTAAAAAATTTACCAAGTTCAATTGACTATGTGTAGATCTCAAAAAAAATCGATTCTTGCACAATAAATTAATTTTCTATTTTTAAAGTTAAAATTTTATTTTTCAAAAGAAACTTAATCATAAAATGTGTTAATCTATTTCTAATTTTGCAAGAAAAATTATGCAGTAATAGAAAACTAATTCAAAATTAATTTTGGTATCCAAAATAGATTTCTATCGACAAGATTAACTAAAAATTTGGATGGAATGTAATTCTTTGGCACCTTTTTAAATTGGCCTTTATGGTTTTTAAAATACCAATTCAACTTTTCAGGATAACTATTTTTCTTGTGTCGCAAACAGACAATATCACATTCTAATTTCTCAACTAAATTTTTCAGATCAATATTTTCATTTTTTAATTTAGAATTTTCTTTTTCTAATCTGCAATTAGATTTGAGCAAGGCTTTAACACCAGCATACAATTGATCATGAGGAAGAAAACAAACCTCACTTACCGGATCGCTTTCGAAAAGCGAGCTTCCTTCTTCGTTGTCGCTTTCTGATGTCGTTCCCCCTTCAACACTGCTCCCCTCTTGATGACTTGCCATCAGCGCAAGTCCCGCGTACTCTTGAACTTCTGATTCGTCCGACGAGGTCTCGTCCCAGGTGGCCTTCAATGCCTTCTTTTTCTTTGGCTGGTTTTTGATTTTGGGACACTGAACTTTTAGGTGTCCCTCCTCGTTGCAGTTGTAGCATCGGACAGTTCGTTTCTTCGGAGACCGCCTTTTCTTCTGTATTCTCGAAAAGTTATTACCTTTAAAAAAACTTTTAAACGAACTTACTATTTGCGTTGTCTCGTCGTCCGTCGAGGATTCTGACTCCTTCTCCGTTCTCCTTGTGTTTAGGGCCAGATTCTTCGTCTTTCTAGATCCTGCCCACCGAGATTCGTGTAATTCGAAAATGGAAAACATTTCATCTAATGTACTTACCTCTAAATCTTTGGAGATGTAATAAGCGTCGACGATTGAGCTCCACTCCTGGGTCCTTGGGAAGGCATTGAGGGCGTATCGAATGGAGTCGCGATTACTTACCGATTCGCCAAGTTGGGTGAGTCCGGAGATTAGCTCCTTTATTTTGGCATGAAGTTCAGCCACCGTTTCTCCTTCCTTCATTTGCAGGTTTATCAGCTGGTTCCGGAGGAGATCCTTTCTTGCTGATTTGGTTTCAGAGGTACCCTCATGAAGTTCTAGGAACTTCTCCCATAATTCTTTTGCGGAGTGGTAGTTGCCGATCCGGTTTACCTCTTGAGTAGGCAAGACTGTTAGGAGGTGGAAATCGGCCTTACCATTGGCAACAGATTCCGACTGCTCCTTCTTATTCCACAAGCTTTCTTCTTTTTCATCCCCGTTCGCATCTTTAGGAACTGCAAAACCATATTTTATTGATAAAAGAATATCAAAATCTGTACGAAAAAATACCTCCATTTTTTTCTTCCAGACGGTGAAATCCCCTTCGAATTTAGGTGGATGAATGTGCGCGCCGGCCATCGTCTTGTTGCTTTCTCAGGCGATTAGTCCTTCAAAAGCGAACCCGCTCTGATACCACTTGTACGATCGGGTCGACCGGCTAGAGGGGGGTGAATAGACAGTTTATGAAAAATAAGCACTAACACTCGTCTTTAAAAAGAAATAAACTTGGTTGCAAAAGAGTCGTTGCTTCCAAGGCAGTTGATGCTCAAACAGAAACTCCTTAAGGCGGAGAAGCCTTTACAGTTATAGCACAGAGAAAGCTTAGAGAGAAAGAGAGTTTACAACTCAATGAATTGAATTTCTAAAGCAAACCTCTAAGTCTATTTATAGCCTAAGAGAATAAATCTGGATTGTTGATTGTTGATCACTTTTCTCTTGGTCGTTGATCCATGGATGTAATCTGGATGGTTGATCTTGGATGAGATTAAACTGCATCCATTGGATTTGATTAAAGGATAATGTAATATTATCCTTTAAGTTTTAATTATTTAAATTAAAACTTTATCTTCCCTTGCTCGAGATGATTGTTGTAATATTCATCTCGCTATTCAATCTATAAGTAGCAATATCGCCAATACTTAATTGCCAACGCCCTTCATCCCAGTTGGTAAGTGGATTTGTGTATTTGGTGGAGGACTTGGGTTTGATCCTTCTTTGGCACCAAAACTTTTCTTTTTTTCTTTTGGGCGAATTTTCTCATTTCTTTTGGGCGCTTGGACTAGTCTTTTTGATTCTTCGTCTTCTAGGTGATTTCCGGCCAACCGAAGTTAGGCTCACCCGAACCCGACTCCGGCCTTTCGCCCCTCGAGCGTACTTCCTCCCGGCTTTTCGTCCCTCGGACGTCGCGCACGTCCTTCTCGTTCCACCGGCGTACTCTTCCGCAGCTTCCGCGTCCCTCAGATTGCACCGAGCCCGTCGGCTCGCTTTCCCGCGCAATCCTTCTCGTCCACCACGTCTTACGCTCGACTTCCTCCGTACCTAAGCTCCTACACACTTAGCAGAGGGATCAGTAAACCAACAGGACCCAACTAACTTGGTGGATCACATCAAAACTAACCGAGGCACCAACAATCTCCCCCTTTTTGATGTGCATCAACCCAAGTTTAGTTAGGGATAAACCAAATAATAAGGAATTTAGTAAAACTAAATTAAGCAGTTAAGCATGGAAAAAAAATATTGCAATCAATAACCACAACCTCCCCCTAAACTTAAGCTACTCTCCCCCTTTGATCACAGCAAAAATGGGGCACAAAAAATAGAGAAAGGAAAAAATATGATTAGAATTTAGAAAAATGTGAAACATTTTTTTTTTTGAGCCGTGAATAGATTAAGTGCATATCACCGAAATTTAAATTTTGAATAAAAAATTTTCAAATATTTTTTAAAATTAAAAAATACGAATTTCAATTAAAAATTTATAGAAATTAATTCATCCATTGGAAAATTTTAAAAATTTTTGTAAGGTGGAAGATAAAATTATTGCTTTTTACAAAAATTTCCAAATTAAAATCTATTTTGTATATTCAAAAAAGATAAATCATATAGTGGCAGAAAAAAAATTCAAAGATATATAAAAAATCTCATAAAAAATTTAAAAAATTTACCAAGTTCAATTGACTATGTGTAGATCTAAAAAAAAATCGGTTTTTGCACAATAAATTAATTTTCTATTTTTAAAGTTAAAATTTTATTTTTCAAAAGAAACTTAATCATAAAATGTGTTAATCTATTTCTAATTTTGCAAGAAAAATTATGCAGTAATAGAAAACTAATTCAAAATTGATTTTGGTATCCAAAATAGATTTCTATCGACAAGATTAACTAAAAATTTGGATGGAATGTAATTCTTTGGCACCTTTTTAAATTGGCCTTTATGGTTTTTAAAATACCAATTCAACTTTTCAGGATAACTATTTTTCTTGTGTCGCAAACAGACAATATCACATTCTAATTTCTCAACTAAATTTTTCAGATCAATATTTTCATTTTTTAATTTCGAATTTTCTTTTTCTAATCTGCAATTAGATTTGAGCAAGGCTTTAACACCAGCATACAATTGATCATGAGGAAGAAAACAAACCTCACTTACCGGATCGCTTTCGAAAAGCGAGCTTCCTTCTTCGTTGTCGCTTTCTGATGTCGTTCCCCCTTCAACACTGCTCCCCTCTTGATGACTTGCCATCAGCGCAAGTCCCGCGTACTCTTGAACTTCTGATTCGTCCGACGAGGTCTCGTCCTAGGTGGCCTTCAATGCCTTCTTTTTCTTTGGCTGGTTTTTGATTTTGGGACACTGAACTTTTAGGTGTCCCTCCTTGTTGTAGTTGTAGCATCGGATAGTTCGTTTCTTCGGAGACCGCCTTTTCTTCTGCATTCTCGAAAAGTTATTAGCTTTAAAAAAACTTTTAAACGAACTTACTATTTGCGTTGTCTCGTCGTCCGTCGAGGATTCTGACTCCTTCTCCGTTCTCCTTGTGTTTAGGGCCAGATTCTTCGTCTTTCTAGATCCTGCCCATCGAGATTCGTGTAATTCGAAAATGGAAAACATTTCATCTAATGTACTTACCTCTAAATCTTTGGAGATGTAATAAGCGTCGACGATTGAGCTCCACTCCTGGGTCCTTGGGACGGCGTTGAGGGCGTATCGAATGGAGTCGCGATTACTTACCGATTCGCCGAGTTGGGTGAGTCCGGAGATTAGCTCCTTTATTTTGGCATGAAGTTCAGCCACCGTTTCTCCTTCCTTCATTTGCAGGTTTATCAGCTGGTTTCGGAGGAGATCCTTTCTTGCTGATTTGGCTTCAGAGGTACCCTCATGAAGTTCTAGGAACTTCTCCCATAATTCTTTTGCGGAGTGGTAGTTGCCGATCCGGTTTACCTCTTGAGTAGGCAAGACTGTTAGGAGGTGGAAATCGGCCTTACCATTGGCAACAGATTCCGACTGCTCCTTCTTATTCCACAAGCTTTCTTCTTTTTCATCCCCGTTCGCATCTTTAGGAACTGCAAAACCATATTTTATTGATAAAAGAATATCAAAATCTGTACGAAAAAATACCTCCATTTTTTTCTTCCAGACGGTGAAATCCCCTTCGAATTTAGGTGGATGAATGTGCGCGCCGGCCATCGTCTTGTTGCTTTCTCAGGCGATTAGTCCTTCAAAAGCGAACCCGCTCTGATACCACTTGTACGATCGGGTCGACCGGCTAGAGGGGGTGAATAGACGGTTTATGAAAAATAAGCACTAACACTCGTCTTTAAAAAGAAATAAACTTGGTTGCAAAAGAGTCGTTGCTTCCAAGGCAGTTGATGCTCAAACAGAAACTCCTTAAGGCGGAGAAGCCTTTACAGTTATAGCACAGAGAAAGCTTAGAGAGAAAGAGAGTTTACAACTCAATGAATTGAATTTCTAAAGCAAACCTCTAAGTCTATTTATAGCCTAAGAGAATAAATCTGGATTGTTGATTGTTGATCACTTTTCTCTTGGTCGTTGATCCATGGATGTAATCTGGATGGTTGATCTTGGATGGGATTAAACTGCATCCATTGGATTTGATTAAAGGATAATGTAATATTATCCTTTAAGTTTTAATTATTTAAATTAAAACTTTATCTTCCCTTGCTCGAGATGATTGTTGTAATATTCATCTCGCTGTTCAATCTATAAGTAGCAATATCGCCAATACTTAATTGCCAACGCCCTTCATCCCAGTTGGTAAGTGGATTTGTGTATTTGGTGGAGGACTTGAGTTTGATCCTTCTTTGGCACCAAAACTTTTCTTTTTTTCTTTTGGGCGAATTTTCTCATTTCTTTTGGGCGCTTGGACTAGTCTTTTTGATTCTTCGTCTTCTGGGTGATTTCCGGCCAACCGAAGTTAGGCTCACCCGAACCCGACTCTGGCCTTTCGCCCCTCGAGCGTACTTCCTCCCGGCTTTTCGTCCCTCTGACGTCGCGCACGTCCTTCTCGTTCCACCGGCGTACTCTTCCGCAGCTTCCGCGTCCCTCAGATTGCACCGAGCCCGTCGCCTCGCTTTCCCGCGTAATCCTTCTCGTTCGCCACGTCTTACGCTCGACTTCCTCCGTACCTAAGCTCCTACACACTTAGCAGAGGGATCAGTAAACCAACAGGACCCAACTAACTTGGTGGATCACATCAAAACTAATCGGGGCACCAACACGGACTTCGAGGCATACACGAAGGATGGCATGAAGAGACGAGTCGTGGGCTTGCATGCATCCGAGGACGAGAGCCAAAGTCGAAGAAGGCTTGAAAGCAATAGGTCGAGGCTACTGGATGAAGGGTCAGCTGAGTCGTGAGGGTTCAAGTGCTGAGAGAATTGTATTCGGGAAAGAAAACCCTATGTTTAAGATTAGAGCAGTCGACTGGTGCTTGGACCAGGTATTCGAACGTTGGGGGGTTTTCGACTGTGCACTTCATCAAAACCATACCTTGGGGGGTATGGTGAACCAGTCGGGATCGCCACAATTGCGATCTAGCCGGATTCACCGTTGAATCCGACAAGATTGCAATTGCAGCGATTCCAACCGATTCACCGTTCTTTTAGGATATCATTTGATTCGGTACGACGATCGAAATCCATCGGTGGTGTCCGATCGGCGATCGGACGACTCGCCAATCGTCGCCGAGGAGTGGGACAGGCGGGGCAGCCGCTTTTTTGGGACAGTGGACCTCAATTGTAAAAAAATTACCCTACTTTTCTTTTTTTTTTCTTTTCTTGTCATTTTCTTTCCATTCTCTCTCGTTCTATTTGTCAACCTCCCCTCATCCCATTTAAACATCGGCTTAAGCTTCCTCAAAGCCGATTCTGAAGGAGGCACCCACAGCAAAATCAACACTCATTTTTGTTTGGAGGTTATACATTTCAAATTTATGTATAGATTATTAGATATAATTATCCGTATTAGGTGGGTTTATTTGTAAGTTGCATATGTAAATACAATCTGAGCCTTTAAATTGTTTTAGCTTTTGTTTATTGAGTTTCGGATTATTGGATGCGGGTTCAATGTATATAACCCTTTAGGCCAATCTGTTATTATCTATAGGCTGATAACAAATTGGATTTCTATATAAAGAGGAGGTCCCCAAGGATTTAGGGTATCATCTTGACCTAGTTTCTTATTCCTCATTGACAAAAAATTTTACGACGTCATCAACTCTAAACCCCTTGGAAGATCCTCCTCCTTTTTTCCGCTGCGTCCTCTTCCACAGGGATCAAGTCGATGACGCTACGATAAGGACGATGACTCTTCAATCAGGTTCCTTATGTTTCAGTTTATATCTATTATTTTTGTTATGTCATGATTCGATGAAACAATAAATTCATGTTCATATGTTTTGTATTTTCTCTTTCGAGTTCTTATTTTGTTTCTAGAATTCATGCGGTTAGGAGAAAATTTTTCGTCAATTGGTATCAAAGTTTTGGCTTTGTTTCATCGTTTTTATAGCAATAAAGTTTAAGTTTTTCGTCAATTTATTATTTGTATGCTAGATTAAGATTTCTTAGTATAATATAATTTTCTTGTTTGAATGCATGGACTTAGACTATGCATTATGGAATGATCGCCCCCCCCTCCCCCACCTTTAACCAGTGCTAGCACTATATAGCAGAGGGCTAAATTTCAAGTGTGGGAGAAATCGAATCGCATGAGTCTAAGCATCATGAAGCTTTCTATACTAGCACAAATAAAGAGTTCAATCAAAGAGAGAGAAGATGCTAGGAGTCTCCTTAACTAACTGGCAGACCGATTCACCTCAAATGAAAATGTCGAGACTACCACACTTACCATAAAGTTGGTAACCATGCGGTATAGCGGTAAAGAAAAACATAAGGGACTACATTATGGAGATGTTTAATATAGTGATAAGTCTGAAAGCACTAAAACTCGATATGTCTGAGAGTATGTTAGTGCATTTCTTCTTGATGTCTCTGCCTGCACAACTCACTCCTTTTAAGATATTGTATAATACTCAAAAGGAAAAGTGGATATTGATTAAGTTTATTGCTCAATGCATGTAAGAGGAGGGGAGACTGAAGATTGAGACATCTGGTTCTCAAAGTACGAGCAAGAAGCAAAAGAGGATCAATAAAAAAGGAAAAGGAACGCAAACTACAGATTCTGGAAACAAACTTCTCAACTTTGTTAGTTCGGAAGTCAATTTAGCTATTGTACCCACTGACACATGGTGGATAGATACTAGTGCTACTACTCACATAAGTATCATTATGTAGGGTTGTCTTAGGAGCCGACTTCCGTTTGATGGTGAAAGATACATCTATACGGGGAATGGGAAGAAGGTTGTAGTCGAGTCTATTGGTGTTTTTAGGCTTTATTTAGGAATTGATGTCTATTTGAATTTAGAGAATACATTCATTGTATCATCTTTTAGATGGAACTTAATTTCAATTTCTTGTTTGGACAAATCAGGTTATTTTTGTTCATTTGGAAATGGAATGTTTAGTATTTTCTATAATTTAATTTTGATTGGCAATGGTTCCTTGATTGATAAGCTTTATAAATTGAACGTCTTTACTCCTACGATTGACAATGTAATAATACATAATATAGGTACGAATTTAAATTAACCGACGAGAATTCTTCTATGTTGTGGCATAGACGTTTAGGACATATATCCAAACAACGCCTAAAAAGGTTAATGTCACATGAAATTCTTGATTCACTTGACATGTCAGACTTTAATGTCTGCATAGAGTGTGTAAGGGGAAGACAACTAACAAAAGGAACAAAGGGGCTAGCCATTGTAGTGACGTTTTGAAGCTAATACATATGGACATTTGTGGATCATTCCCTAGGACATCTTGGAATGGGCATACATATTTTATTAGCTTCATAGACGACTATTCTAGATTTAACTATCTATACCTTATTCATGAGAAGTCGTAATCTTTAGACATGTTTAAAATTTTGAAAGCCGCAGTTGAACTTCAACTAGGTAAAAAAATTAAAGTCATCTGATCCGACCTTGGAGGAGAATATTACGGTCGATATGATGGATCAGGTGAATAATGTCTAGGACCTTTTGCAAATGACCTTGCTGAGTGTGGGATTGTGCCTCGGTATATTATGCCTAGTACACCCAATCAGAATGGTGTAATTGGGCGTCACAATCGAACCCTAAAAAAAGACATGGTGAGAAGTATGATGACTTTTACTTCTCTGTTGGAGTCTTTGTGGTTTACCTACTCAATAGAGTACCGAGTAAGACAATAACTAAAACCCCATTCAAGATGTGGACGGGTAGGAAGCCTAGCATTAGGCATTTACACGTCTGGGATTGTCCAACTAAGGCTAGGCATTACAAGCCTAATGAAAGGAAACTGGACTCAAGAACTATTAGCTGCAATTTTGTAGGTTACTCTAAGAAATCAAAAGGGTATAAATTTTATGATTCCTCTAATAGATCCTTCTTCGAAACGGAAAATGCCAAATTCATTGAGGATAGTGGGAGCGATAAAATCAAGGAAGTTTCTGTTGGTGCAAAGAGCATTAGTGATGAACAGTCATCCTCTAGGGTTTCGATGTTTGACAATATACTAAGGTTAGTCAATGTGATCATGGGTTAAGCCAAACAGGACCTGATGTTTGGTAGGATAAACCCAGGTTTGATCAAGCTTAACAAAGGGTTAGCCAAACAAGACCTGATGTTTGGCAGAACTATAAGTGACAATATAGTTAGGTTTAGTCAAAGTGATAAAGGGTTAAACCAAATAGAACCTTATGTTTGGTAGGGCAAATCCAGGTTTGATCAGTTTGACAAAGGGATTATCAAAACACGATCTGATGTTTGGCAAAGTGAATAGAACCTAGGGTTGGTCAGTTTGACCAAGGGATTAAACCAAACCGGACTTGAGGTTAGTATTATACTTACTTGAAAGGTGAAAGGAAGAAGTCTAGTCAGGATTAAGATGACTAGCAAAGAAGTGATTATGGTGGAAGAAATCCTAGTAAGTGAAGCTAGGTGAAGGAAATCCTAGTGAGCGAAGCTAGGTGGAAAAAATCCTGGTAAGTGAAGCTGGGTCCTAATGAATGAAGCTGGGTCTTCGTGAGTGAAGCTAGGTGGACTAAGTATTGGTGAGTGAAGCTGGACACGAAGTCTTGGTCCGGGAGACTGTGCATGAAGTCCTAGTCGGGGATCGGGCAACGAAGTCTTTGCCGAGCGAGGATTGCGGACAAAAGTAGAGACGGGTCGAGGTCGGACATCTCAAGATTCGAGTTCTCGGAGGCCGAGCAAAAGTCCAGCCGGAGGTCCCGGTTGGCAAAAGACTTAGTCGAGCGGGGATCACAGACAAAAGTAGAGACAGGTCGAGGTCGGACGTCTCAAGATCCGGGTTCTCGGAGGCTAAACAAAAGTCCAACTGAAGGTCTTGGTTGGCAAAGGTAACTTCTCTAAGGTGGAGTAGGTGAGGACGCGTTCCCCGGGAAAGAGAACATTAGGCATCGCTTCGACCTAGGGTTTCGGGTGAAATCCAAAGTCAGAACCAATCAATTAAGGCTAAGATTATTTGTATATTTGTCTTGTGTTTGTTGTCTTGCAGGTACCTAGAGTTGGAGGCATGATAGGAGAGCAAAGGCAGGAAAAACTGAACCTGGGAAGAAGCTTCCTGGGCGCCTGAATGAATCAAGCGCCCAGTAAGTTAGGCGCCCTGGCTGCAGCCAGGCCTTCCTAGGTGCCTGGTAAACCAGGCGCTTGAGACTTCCCAGGCGCCTGGGAAGGCAGTTCTTATCCCTGCGCGAATTTGCTGCTGTAGATCAAGTTTTGACCATACGTGGCAGGCGCCCAAGAGCCCTGAAACGCCCGAGAACGCAGTATATTAAGGGGTTCGACCCCTCACTTCAAGAATTCAAGTTTTCCATCCGCTAAAGTAATCAGGTGAAGCAAAAGCGCTAAAGTCGAAGCTCTGCGACCAAGGAGGCTCCAGGAGAAAGTGCGCTGCACTTCGGACTTCCGGATTGGTCGGATCTTCATTTTCCGTTGGATTACTTTTTCGTTTATAAGTTGTATTTAATTTATTATTCTTGTGCTTGTAATTCATGTTGAGGCAATCAGCCCTTGAATGATTGGAAGATCATGGTTTTGATGTGTGGGCGAATATATTTAAAGTTAGAGTGTTGTGTTGTATTTGATATGTGTGATTGAGTTTGCAGGACTTGGAGAATCACACTTGGTGGACCTATCCGAGGGACGAGAGCCGAGGGAGGAGAGCTCCAAGGGCAAGCCGGGAAGTGGACTTCAAAGGGCACACGTGAAGGGTGGCATGGAGGCAAGCCAAGGGAAGGCTTGCGTGCGCATCCGAGGGACGATAGCCAAAGGAAGAGGACTTCAAAGGGCGAGCCAAGGGAGCAGACCTGAAGGCACACGCGAAGGAGAAGGTTCGGAGTGGCTGGAACTGAGCTGGGAGGCAGGGCAGTCGACTGGCCCAGAGGCAGTCGACTGCCAAAACCCACAGAGAGTTCGCAGCCTTGGACCAGTCGACTGGCCTTGGGGCAGTCGACTGGTATACCCCAAAACTAGCCGTTGGCTAGCTGTTTGCTAGCCGTTGGCCGGCATTTAATGCTGGGCCAGTCGACTGCCCTTGGGGCAGTCGACTGGTGGGCGCCTGGACAGACTGCGAATCTGTCCTTTTCACCTATAAAAGGAGGCCTCGTTACACGTGTCTGTACGGTTCCGTACAGTAACGAAGTGCTGCCAAATTGTAGAGTGTTCTTTTGCTTCCTTCATCGTATTTCTACATCTATAAAGAGGAAGCTACTGTTGTAAAGGTTTCTCCACCTCAAGGAGACTTTTCGATAGTGAAAAGTGGTGCTCATGGCGTGGATCCTTAGACTAGTCACCCATCTGGGTGGATACCAAGTAACTGAAAGTGTTAGCATTGTTTTTGTATTTCTTTTATATATTATTTCCGCTGCGCTAACAAGACTGCAGAGTTCAAGATCCGAAAAAGTGCATTCACCCCCCCCCTCTGCACGCCACATCGATCTTTCAGTTGGTATCAGAGCAGGTGCGTTTTGGAAGATCTAACAATCAACCAGAACATCTGAAATGGCGTTTCAAGAGGGATACTCCACCGCACGACCTCCGTTCTTCGACGGCAACGACTTCGCGTACTGGAAAGGTAGAATGCAATACTATCTTATGAATGACATAGAGACTTGGATAAGTGTTGCAGATGGCTTCGAGGCGCCCGTCGATGAAAGAGGAGATCCTACACCCATGAGAACATGGTCCAAAGAAGTGATGAAGAGGGCGCAATCAAATGCCAAGGCCACTACTACACTGCAGTGCGGGCTCTCTAAGGAGCAACTGAACAAAGTGGGGCCGTTCAAGAGCGCCAAAGAACTATGGGACAAATTAGTTGAACTGAACGAGGGGTCAAACGAGACCAGAAGAGCCAAGAAGGACTTGTTGGTGGCCCAACTGCAATCACTCTCCATGAAGAGCAACGAGACAGTCAGTCAGCTGCATGGAAGGGTAAAGGAAGTGATCAACGAGCTCCATGTAATTGGAGAGAAAATCGAAAATCGGGATATCGTCAGGTATGTCTTACAAGCCTTCCCGAGAACCACCCTGTGGGCATCCATGGTTGATGCTTACAAGGTATCGAGGGATTTATCCTTAGTCAAATTAGACGATTTATTTTGTGAACTTGAACTGCACGAGCAAGCTAATATTTCGGCAAAAGAGAAAGGTATTGCTTTCGTTGCAGAGAAAGAGAAGAAGAGGAGAAAGGAGAAGAAGAAGGTGATCTACTCATCATCCTCGGACTCAGAGGAGTCAAGCGCCTCCATGGACAGTGACCAAGAGGCCTTTATGGTAAGGAAATTTCGTAAGGCATTTAAAAGTTTTTCTAACAAATCATATGCTAGAAAAGGACCAAAGGTAAGGGTAAGGCCAAGGAGATCATATGCTACAACTGTCACCAAGAGGGACACATGAAGAACGAATGTCCCCAGTTAAAGAAGAGGGAGGACAAGAAAGAAGAGAAGAAGAAGAATGACAAGAAGAAGTCAAAGGGAAAGGAGAAGAGTGCCACGAACCTCAAGGCGACCTGGGACGATCCCTCATCCTCAGAGGAAGAAGAAGAGCAAGTCTCCCACTTCGCTCTTATGGCACAAGATGGTTCAGATTCTTCAGACGATGAACGGAGCTCAAGCAGTGAAGATGAGAGCTCCTCCACCTCATCATCATCAGAGTCAGAGGCTTCGGTAAGTGAGGTATACCACTTACCCTCTTCTACCTTAGTGAAAATTATTTCTAGCACAAACATGGATTTAGCTAAGGCTAGAAGTAGAATTAAGGATCTTAAGGAAGAAATTGCCATGCTTAGAGTAGAAGCTATTAAACTCAAGAATTTGCATGCTAGCTCCACCTTTTCAGATGTTTCACATATTGAAATTGAAAATAAGGAGTTAAGGAAACAAGTAGATGACCTCACAAAGGCCCTTAGAAAATTCCAAGTAGGATCAAGTAACCTTGACATGATCATAAACAGTCAAAGGGTTGTATATAACAAGGCCGAATTAGGTTATAGGCCTAAGACCAAGGAGGTAGCTTTTGTTTCACTTACCGGTAGGATTGGTGCATCTAGGAGATTAGAGGCTAGGGGAACCACCAAGAAGGCATGGGTACCTAAGAAATTTTTAAATGATGCTTATGGATCTAAGATTTGGGTACCAAAAGAGTATGTTTTCCGTGTTGTCTAGGTAAAGGTGAAGGAGGCCCCAACCTCGTGGATAGTAGATAGTGGATGCTCAAGACACATGACCGGGGATGTGAGCAAGTTCACCACTATTAGCTACCTAAGAGAAGGAACGGTCTCTTTTGGAAACAGTGGAAAGTTAAGGATCATTGGTAGGGGCACAATTGAGGTATCTCTCAATATTTCGATTCATAAGGTACTCTTGATTAAGGATATGAAGTTTAATTTATTAAGTGTAAGTCAATTATGTGATGCCGGGTTTAGAGTAGAATTTCATGCTAAGAAATGTGTAATTAGACATAATGAATCAAACACTATCATATTAGAAGGGTTTAGAGAGGCAAACTTATATTATCTTGATCTATCTTATGCTACTAACAATGTTGTTAAGTGTCTCATGTCCAAAGAAGAAGAAGGGTGGTTATGGCACCGGAGACTTGGACACGTCAACATGAGGAACATTACAAGAGTGGCCAAGGAAGAATTGGTGAAGGGGCTCCCAATGATCAAGTACGAAAAGAACAAGTTATGTGATGCATGTCAAGAGGGTAAGCAATCCAAAGCATCACACAAAGGTAAAACCTTAAGTACCACTTCTTTGCCCTTAGAACTTTTACATATAGACTTGTTTGATTGTCATAGTACTCCATCACTTGTAGGGAGTAAGTATTGCTTAGTGATAGTGGATGACTTTTCTAGGTTCACTTGGGTCCACTTCATGAAACATAAGGATGATACCCTAAATATATTTATAGGTTTTAGCAAAAGGGTAGAAAATGAAAAGAATACCAAAATAAACCGAATTAGAAGTGACCATGGTGGGGAGTTCCAAAACGCTAACTTCACACAATTTTGTGTTGAAAATGGATACAAGCATGAGTTTTCATGCCCTAGGACTCCTCAACAAAATGGGGTAGTTGAGAGGAAAAACCGAGCCCTACAAGAAGCCGCTAGGACTATGCTTAATGCATACTCTCTTCCTAGCTACTTTTGGGCCGAAGCGGTTAACACCGCTTGCTATATTCAAAACCGAGTATTGGTACATAGGTTTTTAGGAAAAACACCCTTTGAACTTTGGAATGGAAAGGTACCCCAAGTTCATTATTTTAGGGTCTTTGGATGTAAAGCTTACATCTTAAACACCAAGGACGACCTAAGAAAATTTGAATCAAAGGCCGATGAAGGAATCTTAGTAGGGTATTCATTGACTAGTAGGGGTTATAGAGTGTACAACAAGAGGACAAAAGTGATTGAGGAGTCCTCAAATGTCAAATTTGATGAAACCACTAGTACCTACCCTAGGAAGGCCTCAATTGATAAGGATATAGAAGAGGTCCAACCCCTTGCCCAAAGACTTCCAGACCTACAATTGGAGGGCAATGATCGAGGGGGAGTAAGAAGTACCCTAGAGGATGAGGAAGAAGGAGTAAATGAACCTACAACCTCTAGACCCTTGAGACATCATCATGATCATCTCATTGACTAAATTGTATGTGATGTCACTCAAGGAGTAAGGACTAGGTCATACTTTAGGGATCAGACTAGCCAAATAGCTCTAATCTCCCAATTAGAACCAAAGACCATTGATGAAGCATTGGGAGATGTTGATTGGGTGTTGGCCATGCAAGAAGAGCTAAACCAATTTGAAAAGAGTGAAGTTTGGGAGTTAGTTCCTAGACCCACCGATTGTACCATTGTAACCACGAGATGGGTTTTTAGAAACAAATTAGATGACCAAGGTAAAATCACTAGGAACAAGGCTAGATTAGTAGCTAGGGGTTTTAACCAAGTTGAGGGATTAGATTATGATGAGACCTATGCCCCCGTAGCTAGGCTAGAATCAATTAGAATTCTACTAGCCTATGCCGCTCACATGGGTTTTACACTCCATCAAATGGATGTGAAGTCGGCATTCCTCAATGGGATCATTAAGGAAGAGGTTTATATAGAACAACCCCCCGGATTTGAGGATCCCAACTATCCGAGACACGTATTCAAATTAAGAAAAGCCTTGTATGGATTGAAACAAGCTCCCCGGGCTTGGTATGAAAGGCTCTCTTCATTTTTGGTGTCTAAGGGGTTTAGGAGAGGAACAATAGACCCTACATTGTTCCTAAAATCTAAGGATAAGGACATATTTGTTGCCCAAGTCTATGTAGACGATATCATTTTTGGGTCAACAAATAATGACTTCCTACAAGAATTCATCAAATGTATGGAAGATGAATTTGAGATGAGTCTTGTAGGAGAGTTAACCTTTTTCTTAGGCCTTCAAGTTAAGCAAACTAATGAAGGTACACATGTATTTCAAACCAAATATGCTAAGGAGATGCTAAAGAAATTTGGTTTAGAACATGTTAAGGAAGCATCTACACCCATAGGAACTAATGTGAAAATGGATAGTAATCTTGAAGGCAAAATGGTAGACTCTAAACAATATAGGAGCATGATTGGTAGCCTCCTATACCTAACCGATAGTAGACCCGACATACTTTTTGCGGTAGGTATGTGTGCTAGGTACCAATCTCGTGCAAAAGAGTCTCATTTAATTGTGGTCAAAAGGATCCTAAGGTATGTGAAAGGAACCCTAAATGTCGGACTTTGGTATCCTAGAACCCCAAATGTTGACCTAATTGGATACACCGACTCGGACTATGCGGGGTGCAAGTTAGATAGGAAGAGTACAAGTGGAGGGTGTCAATTCCTTAGGTCTTCTTTAGTTAGTTGGAGTAGTAGGAAACAACCATGCGTTGCCCTATCCACAACGGAAGCAGAATATGTGGCAATGGGTGGATGTGTTTCCCAACTCCTTTGGATCATGCACACCTTAGAGGACTATGAGCTACATTACACCAAGGTCAAAGTCTTGTGTGACAATGTAAGCACAATCAACCTAACAAAAAATCCGGTTCACCATTCTAGAACAAAACACATTGAAGTGAAACATCACTTCATTAGAGACCATGTGGCAAGGGGAGACATAGAACTACACTATGTTGAATCAAAGTCGAACCTAGCCGACATCTTTACCAAGCCTCTTCCTGAATCGGAGTTTACATCCTTAAGAAGAGGCCTTGGAATGTGTTTTGTGGAAGTATAGGAAGAACTTGGAGACATTAGCATTAAAAAAAAGGGTGCTTGATCCATTAGTGTGATACATTTGGCTCACTTGTGCTTGTGGCACATTGTTGGACCATTAAAAGTATCAAAATATCAAAACTAGACCAACTATGGGGAAGACAAGTGTTTAATCAATGGATACCTTGCCAAAGAACATAGTTGGACATTTTAAACCTTTGAAAACCATTTTATGTTTTACATACTGTGCCATGTTTTTAAAAGTCATATATTTGCAAATTTGGTTTCAAAGTTTGGTACAAAATGTAGTAGTTTTCATAGCTTTTGGGTTTTTATCAAAAGTCATGCATGTTTGAAAATTTATATGGTTTAATATTTTTCCCTGATAGAGTATAATATTTCAAACATGTATGCAAAATTTTACAATTTTTGAAATTTTCTGGAATTTTCTAGGAGTTTCTGAAATTCGACAGAAAACCTGAAAAATCAGACTGATAGCGTATCAGTCGACTGCCCCATGGGCAGTCGACTGGCATGCCTGTTTTTCAGCACTGTGAAAAATTTCAGAAATCAATAATTCTCACATTTGATGCCATAGGGTTTGGTTGCTTGAGGCAATCATTTTGATGGTGTCAAAGGGGGAGAATGGGTAGTTTAAGTTAGAATTTTGACTTAAAATGGATGATTTTAGGTATTTTGACTAACTTAGACCTTGAAAGGTTAAAAGTTGGAGAGAAGACATGGATTAAGGGGGAGGTACCTCTTAGGTTCGGATATGTCTTACATTATTATTGATGGTGTTAAGTGGAAACTTAACTTGGAATGGGATTAGAATTGAAACTGTGGAGAGGACATAGGTTAAGGGGGAGGTTGCCTCTTAGGGTTATTATGTCTCACAATGTTTCAATTGCTATCTTTTGCTATTGCTGCTATTTATCTCTAACTTTAACTTATTGCCACACATCAAAAAGGGGGAGATTGTTGAGGCAATCGGCCCTTGAATGATTGGAAGATCATGGTTTTGATGTGTGGGCGAATAGGTTTAAAGTTAGAGTGTTGTGTTGTATTTGATATGTGTGATTGAGTTTGCAGGACTTGGAGAATCACACTTGGTGGACCTATCCGAGGGACGAGAGCCGAGGGAGGAGAGCTCCAAGGGCAAGCCGGGAAGTGGACTTCAAAGGGCACACGTGAAGGGTGGCATGGAGGCAAGCCAAGGGAAAGCTTGCGTGCGCATCCGAGGGACGATAGCCAAAGGAAGAGGACTTCAAAGGGCGAGCCAAGGGAGCAGACCTGAAGGCACACGCGAAGGAGAAGGTTCAGAGTGGCTGGAACTGAGCTGGGAGGCATGGCAGTCGACTGGCCCAGAGGCAGTCGACTGCCAAAACCCATAGAGAGTTCGCAGCCTTGGACCAGTCGACTGGCCTTGGGGCAGTCGACTGGTATACCCCAAAACTAGCCGTTGGCCGTCATTTAATGCTGGGCCAGTCGACTGCCCTTGGGGCAATCGACTGGTGGGCACCTGGACAGACTGCGAATCTGTCCTTTTCACCTATAAAAGGAGGCCTCGTTACACGTGTCTGTACGGTTCCGTACAGTAACGAAGTGCTGCCAAATTGTAGAGTGTTCTTTTGCTTCCTTCATCGTATTTCTACATCTATAAAGAGGAAGCTACTGCTGTAAAGGTTTCTCCACCTCAAGGAGACTTTTCGATAGTGAAAAGTGGTGCTCGCGGCGTGGATCCTTGGACTAGTCACCCATCTGAGTGGATACCAAGTAACTGAAAGTGTTAGCATTGTTTCTGTATTTCTTTTATATATTATTTCCGCTGCGCTAACAAGACTGCAGAGTTCAAGATCCGAAAAAGTGCATTCACCCCCCCCTCTGCACGCCACATCGATCTTTCAATTCAAACTGTAAGACAGGTTTCTCCGCCTCTGGAAAGTCCGGAAAGGAGACCACTAGTGGACTCACGCTGAGTACGTAAACCTTGGATGTACTGACCCTGGGGGATTGGGAACCAAGTAAATCCCGCGAGTCTTTCTGCTATCTTTCTTTTTATTTTATTTTATTTTTTCGCTGCGTACTAACTCTGATAGAAAGACGAACGAACAACGAAGGTTTTCGACAAAAGTTCAAGTCGATATTCACCCCCCCCTCTATCGACCGGCACCGATCCTACAGTTTCTTTTGAGAAAAACGTTGTCGATCCTTCTATGGTCACTACTAGTGTGATCAGTAGTGGTATGGTTACCATACCACACATTATGGATACTGCACATCCAGTGAGCATAGTGAACCAAGATATTCCCATGACATCTCCAATGCAATTGAAGGAGCCTACCACTAAAATTGAAGTATTGCCTCATATTGATGAGCAAGTATTTCAACTACCTCAAACACAAGTGCACTTAAAGCGATCTACAAGGGAACGGACAAGCATGAATTCTTGTGATTATGTTTATCTTCAAGAGCATGATTTTGATATAGGGTTGGAAAGTGATCCTATATCTTTTCAAGAAGTCAAACAATGCTCTAACCCTGAAAGGTGGATTAACGCCAGACAAGAAGAGTTGAAATCTATGACAGATAATGACGTTTGAGAACTTGTCGAATTGCCTGAAGGTTCAAAACTCATTGGTTGTTAATGGATATTTAAAACTAAGTGAGATTCGAAGGGCAATATCGAAAGGTATAAGACTCATCTTATTACCAAGGGATTCACTCAGAAAGAAGACATTGATTATAAGGAGACTTTCTCACCTGTGTCGACGAAAGACTCCCTTAGAATATTATGACACTTGTAGCTCATTTTGATTTGGAGCTACATCAAATGGACGTAAAGACTGCATTCCTCAATGGAGACATAGAAGAGTCTATATATGTATAGTGCAGCCAGAGAACTTTGAGTCCTCAGACTCAAAATACCTAGTATGTAGATTAAAGAAGTTCATTTATGGTTTAAAACAGGCATCCCGTCAATGATACGGAAAATTTGATCAAGTGGTTACATCATTTTGATTTAAAAACAACCCTGTTGATCAGTGTATATTGTTGGATCGAGAAAACCGATAGAGGGGGGGTGAATATCGGAAATCGTTCGGATTTACGTAAAGAGCAATTGCACAGCGGAAGTTAAAAACACACAACGCAAACACGGGAGGTTTTACTTGGTTCGGAGCCTGTGTCGACTCCTACTCCAAGGCCCACGGTCGTTGACCGTTTACTTTGGGCAATTCTATATAAGCGCAAAATCAGTTTACAAGAATAGATTTACAAGTATAGCACTATCAAAATAAAAGGAACTCTTCTTTTACCGACGTCCGGTTGTAGGTTGACTTTCGGAGCAGCAGGACGTCGTCGGCTCGAGTTGGGCAGTTTCTGGAGCAAGGTGTGAGCACAGAAGAGCGTGGAAGCGTTGACCGAATTGTTGTTTGAAGCCTGGGGTCGAGGGCCCTTTATATAGGGCCTGGGGGCGCCCGGGACGTCGGGGGCGCCCCCCACGTGGCCTCTGATCCGCAGAGCTCTCGGTCAGCGTCTATCCTCTGGATCCGCTTTGACCAGGGCGCCCGGAGCGCTCGGGGCGCCCGCATTGACCAGTCAACGCCTTATCTTCTCGGCTTCGCAGGTGCGCGGGTTCGGGTTGCGCTTGGGGGCGCCCGCAGCGCAGGGGGCGCCCGGGAGCAGCGCGGGCGCCCGGGAGCACGGGGGCGCCCGGGTCAGCGCGGCCCAGCCTGTATTCGAACTCCCTTGACTTTACTTGTTTTGTATTGCCCATGGGGGCGCCCGGGACACTCCGGGCGCCCTACTCAGCTACTACCTCACTCATTTGAGGCTATCTGAGCTGCAGACACTCCTTCCTTTGGTCCTGCATCCAGGATTAGTCCAAAACACAATAAAGTAATAAAATATTTGATTATACAGCCTTAGCTGTCTTGGTTCTGACTTTGGTCTCCAAAATGGAGTCCTAGGTCGAACCGACGCCTACTGTTCCCTCGACGGGGAACGCGTCCTCACCTACTCCTCTCGGGAGAGTTTACCTGATGCCAACCGTTCCTCTGGTTGGACTTTTGCCTGACGGTCCTTTGTCAGGTCTTGAATGCCGAGCTGCCCTTCGCCCGGTGCCTAGCATTCCTTCGCTAGGGCTTGGTGACTAGCAGCCCTTCGCTAGTTGCCTAGCAGCCCTTCGCTAGGACTTGGTGACTAGCAGCCCTTCGCTAGGGCTTTGTTTCCTGGCAGCCCTTCGCCAGGTGCCTAGCAGCCCTTCGCTAGGACTTGGTTTCTGCACACTCAAGTAACAACATTAGATCACAAATAACACTTAACTTTGAATCCTTTGCCAATATCTAAATAAGGTTCGATATGGTGCTTCCTGCACCAACAATCTCCCCCTTTTTGATTTATGGCAACACAATTCAAAGTTAAGTAAAAACTTATAACAGTTAATAAAAGAAGGTAAAAACACAATGAAGTATATCAAAAAAAATTTATCTTCAAAAAATTTATTTTTCTCATACTCCCCCTAAAACCCTGAATACTTGCAAAATCCTTAACTTTGGCCTTTCCTCCCCCTTTGACATATATCAAAAACAAACATGGGTGTTCAAGGTATCTAACAGAGATTTTTGAGTTTTCCTAAGTGCTTCATGTCTTTAACAAAGTGTTTTTCAAAAAATGGAGTAAAAGCATTTTCACTAACAAAACTTGTTTCAAATTTTAGGCAAAATTTTTCAAAATTTAGGCAAAATTTTGAAGCTAGATTTCCCTTAAACAAAGTTTCAAATTTTGAGAATTGGAAATAAATTTGTTTACTAAGGAAAATTTTACTTAGGAGAAAAATATGTACTCAAAAAGTTTGAAAAACACTTAGAAATACTTCGAAATTTTTGAAGCATTTGTTAAAAAAAAACTCCTTTATCTCTTTCCTTTTTCTCCCCCTTAATGTGAAATTCTTCTTCTTATGTTTTAGACCATTCTAAGAAAAACTTTCTTTGAAAAGGAAAAAAAAATTTAAGAAAGAAATTTTTAATTTCACTTTTTCTACTCTCCCCCTTGGTCTTATATCAATAAAAAACTTTGTAAAATATATTTTGAAAGAAATTTAAATTTGTGTATCAGA
This sequence comes from Boesenbergia rotunda, assembly GCA_024364735.1. Lineage (NCBI taxonomy): Eukaryota > Viridiplantae > Streptophyta > Magnoliopsida > Zingiberales > Zingiberaceae > Boesenbergia > Boesenbergia rotunda. Next base: position 855,740 of record JAGFNQ010001428.1, on the reverse strand, counting down.
GCTTGTGAAAAAAATTGAGCGAAGTAATGTCAAGTGTTATGATAATTAAAAAAAATTGGAAAGACTGAAAAATTTATGTTCAAAATCATAATTGGAGTCAACAATAAGTTTACTTGTTCTGAATATTTTGAAAAATGCACAAGAATGCAAGTACTTTATTGAGCTTTTGAAAGGCATAAGTATTTTGAAAGATATTATGAATTTGAAAAACATAAGTACTTTTAAAATATTAAAGAAAATTACTAAAATTACTTGACTTATCTTTTTGAAAGTACTTGCACATAATCTTTTACTTGCTTTGGTTTCTTTTCCAGTCTGACACAATCCTAGGAAACCTTGTTAACTACAAGAAAATTTCCTTAAGTGTCCTGGAAATTTTCCAACTCAAGTAAATATTATTTCCAAAAGAATTTTGATAAGTCAAAATGATAGTATTTTGAAAATATATGCAAGTACATTTTGAAAAATGTATCAACTTTGGAGGCACAATATTTTACTAGACTTGGTTTATTTTCCAGTCTAACACAATCCTAGGAAGCCTTGTTAACTACAAGGACCTTTCCTTAAGTGTCCTGGAAAATTTTCCAAAGTTAAGTAAATATTATTTTCAAAAGTATTCTCAATAGATTTTTAAAAATATTCCAAAGTCACGTAAAATTTTGAAAGTGATGATATATATAAGCAAAATGATTTTACAGGATAGTATTTTGAAAGAGTAATCGTTTAAGTTTTCAAAAGGATTTTAAAAGTGCAATGCATGAAAACATATAATTTTGAAAATGCTCAATAATTCTTTTAATTTGATCTCCCACTTAACTCGACTCAGTCCTAGGAAGCTTGTTGACTACAAGCGATCTTCCTCTGAGTCTTAAGGTTTGATTCAAATTATACGAATTATCTAATAATTTTAAACTTGTTAGAAATAATTTCTTTTGATTTAGATTCCCCCTAAATTTGACACATCCTCGGAGTCTTTGTAGATCATTAAGTAGACCTTCCTTTGTGTCTTTAGAGTTTACTAAAATCAAAAGAATAGTTTTGAATACTAGCATGGTAATATAATTTTAGAAAATTCAATTTGAAATGAAAGATAATTTTAAAGCATAAACCCTGTTTTCGAAAAACATTTTGAAATGATAATGGTTTTTTTTAAAGCACAATTTTCGAAAAATATAGTGATTATTTGAAAACATAAAAAAAAATTTTAAGTCAAAAAAAATAAATATCTAAGCCCGGACTGTAGACAAAAAAAATATCCTAAGTAATCCCTAGGGTGACTTTTTGCCATACAAGAGTAAACTAATTTTCAAAAAAATGTTTGTATAATGGTAAAGGAAAGAAATAAATGTTATGAAATAAATTTCAGGTTAGTGAACAAAAGAGACTTGATTTTAATTACAATGATTTGAACCATTGACTCTTAGTTAAAAAGTTAAATTTGATTTTTGTGAAAATGAGAATTTAGAGGATTAAGTTTGTTCAGTTGAATTAAATTTTGAATTTGATTGAATTAAATTTAATTGATTTAATTAATTTAATTAAGATTTAATTGAATTTAATTGATTTAATTAAGATTTAATTGAATTTATTGATTTAATTAAGATTTAATTGAATTTAATTTATTTAATTAAGATTTAATTGAATTTAATTGATTTTAATTGAATTAATTAAGATTTGATTTAATTTAATTGAATTTTGATTTTAGTTTGATTAATCTGAATTAGTTGGTTGGGTTAGACTCAACTTTTAGGTCCTAAGCATCTCACCCATTTCTAAGTGGCAAAACAGGATATTCTTAACTGTTTTGTGAAATGCATATTTTAATAGAAGGATTTATTTTGAAAAGACCATGATTAATTTTGAAAAGTTAAATTAATTTTTTAAACCCAATTTAAATTTGTTTTGAAAAGAGATATTTGAATCTAAAATTAACTGAAAATTTGTGTTAGATTCGAATTTAACAAAAAGTAAATTGAATTTGAATTTCAAAAATTGGCTTCCAGGTCTTGGCGAGGCACTAGGCCTTCTTTGGCCGTAGCCTTATGGGATCATCCACTCTTTCCTAGACAAAGCCTTTTAGTGAAATTTCATCTTCAAAATTACTTTTTGGTAAATTCTGGTCTAACTAGTTTGGGTCTTGGATCGGTAGCTTCGGCTAGTTCCGCCATGATGGCTTCCCTAACGTACTATCATCTCACCTCCACCCAATACTATGTTGTTCAAATTTCAATTAATTGATTTAGTCCTTATACTAACCAATCCTAATTCTAAGCAGAAAAATAAAAAGAAACACATAATTAAAACAAACAATTGTCTAAGTAAGGTCACAATTGGAGTAATACTCCGGATTTTCGAAATCAGCAAGATTATGAATTAAATTTTCTAACTTATTGACCTTATGTTTTAGGGTTTCATTTTCTTGTTTCAATTTTCTGAAGTTTGCTTTAATTAAGTTACATGAATCAATCATATTATTTAAGGTAAATAACGGATTTTCGAATACTGTAAATTTACCTTTGTCGATTCTTTGTGCGGCATTCTTGGTAGCTCTTTTATCTGTGCACTCACGTTGGTAATGCCCGAACTCCTGGCACTTGAAGCATTGGATGCGACTTTTGTCCCTTCGTGCTTTTGGTACTGGTTCCTTTGTCGCCATCGGTGGTGTCGTTTGAATCTTACGAGTAGGACACTCACTTTGGTAGTGCCCTCTCTCCCTGCATGTGTAACAAATTATATGATTTTTAAAATCTGATTTTACATTTTTACCTTTTGGTTCCTTATTGGTAATCTCCCCCTTGATTCTTGCCGCCTCGGATTTAGACTCATCTTCTGATTCCGTGTCTGAGTCGGACTCGGGTACTAGTTGAAGCTCTTTCTTTGGTGGTTCTATTGGAGTTTTCCCTGCAATGGAATTTATACCTTCCTCGACCATTACAATATCTGTTTGATTATTTAATTCAAATTTTGAAAAGAATTCAAAATTAGTTACCGTCTCAGTCAATTCGTCGTCTGATTCTGGTTCGACTTTGGATTCGGGTTCAGACTCTGACTCGGTTGTTTGTTCTTGGACCGAAAGGGCAAGATAACTTACTTGATCTTCTTCTTCATTTGAGATCTCTTGATGAAGATTAACCAATTTTTCCCAGATTTCTCTAGCACATCTGCATGGACCTACTAGCTCGAGTTGCTCCTTGGTTAGGCCACATTGTAGGATTGCAGTTGCCCTTGCGTCGGTCTCAATTTGGTTGAGGGTGTGTTCATCCAGATTGTCCCACTCGATTGATGACTCATCTTCTACGGGAAATGAGAATCCCGTTTGGATGATCTGCCATAAGTCCATGTGGGCCTTCAGAAGGGACTCCATTTGACATCTCCAAAATGTGAAGTTCTTGCCGGAGAATAGTGGTGGTCGTGCACTGTTCTACTCTTGGTTGGCCATTTAAAACGATAGATCTTGCACACAAAAAGAAAAAATAGAAATGTACCAAGACTTGGTCTTGGATTAGTAGTGCGGGAGAGAGAAAAATATCCAAAAAAAAATATTGCACGAGTTTCGAGGCAGAATAATAAAATATTAAGAAAAAGTTTTGACTAATTTTTGAAAATGGTGGCTTTATCAATTTTGATGAAAAGGTAAGACTTTAATGTTGGGAGAAAATTTGCTCAAATTAATGTCGCACGATTTTCGAGAAAAATAATATTAAAATAATAATAAAAAAGTTTTATGACAAATTTTCAAAAATTGATTATTTTATCAATTCTGACTTATGGTAAAAAAATGAGAATTCAAATTTGAAAAAATGAGAATTCACCCACAGATATTATTTATTTTTAAAATAAAAGGCGAAAAGATGTAGTGGTGTTGATAAAAAAAAATAAAAGAAATAAGATAAAAAATTTCGTAAATCCGAAAAACTTTCAAACTGGTGGTTGCACCAAGTTTGAACTACCCCGCTCTGATACCGCTTGTTGGATCGAGAAAACCGATAGAGGGGGGGGTGAATATCGGAAATCGTTCGGATTTACGTAAAGAGCAATTGCACAGCGGAAGTTAAAAACACACAACGCAAACACGGGAGGTTTTACTTGGTTCGGAGCCTGTGTCGACTCCTACTCCAAGGCCCACGGTCGTTGACCGTTTACTTTGGGCAATTCTATATAAGCGCAAAATCAGTTTACAAGAATAGATTTACAAGTATAGCACTATCAAAATAAAAGTAACTCTTCTTTTACCGACGTCCGGTTGTAGGTTGACTTTTCGGAGCAGCAGGACGTCGTCGGCTCGAGTTGGGCAGTTTCTGGAGCAAGGTGTGAGCACAGAAGAGCGTGGAAGCGTTGAGCGAATTGTTGTTTGAAGCCTAGGGTCGAGGGCCCTTTCTATAGGGACTGGGGGCGCCCGGGACGTCGGGGGCGCCCCCCACGTGGCCTTTGATCCGCAGAGCTCTCGGTCAGCGTCTATCCACTGGATCCGCTTTGACCGGGGCGCCCGGAGCGCTCGGGGCGCCCGCATTGACCAGTCAACGCCTTATCTTCTCGGCTTCGCAGGTGCGCGGGTTCGGGTTACGCTTGGGGGCGCCCGCAGCGCAGGGGGCGCCCGGGAGCAACGCGGGCGCCCGGGAGCACGGGGGCACCCGGGTCAGCGCGGCCCAACCTGTATTCGAACTCCCTTGACTTTACTTGTTTTGTATTGCCCATGGGGGCACCCGGGACACTCCGGGCGCCCTACTCAGCTACTACCTCACTCCTTTGAGGCTATCTGAGCTGCAGACACTCCTTCCTTTGGTCCTGCATCCAGGGTTAGTCCAAAATACAATAAAGTAATAAAATATTTGATTATACAGCCTTAGCTGTCTTGGTTCTGACTTTGGTCTCCAAAATGGAGTCCTAGGTCGAACCGACGCCTACTGTTCCCTCGACGGGGAACGCGTCCTCACCTACTCCTCTCGGGAGAGTTTACCTGATGCCAACCGTTCCTCTGGTTGGACTTTTGCCTGACGGTCCTTTGTCAGGTCTTGGATGCCGAGCTGCCCTTCGCCCGGTGCCTAGCATTCCTTCACTAGGGCTTGGTGACTAGCAGCCCTTCGCTAGTTGCCTAGCAGCCCTTCGCTAGGACTTGGTGACTAGCAGCCCTTCGCTAGTTGCCTAGCAGCCCTTCGCTAGGGCTTTGTTTCCTGGCAGCCCTTCGCCAGGTGCCTAGCAGCCCTTCGCTAGGGCTTTGTTTCCTGGCAGCCCTTCGCCAGGTGCCTAGCAGCCCTTCGTTAGGACTTTGTTTCCTGGCAACCCTTCGCCAGGTGCCTAACAGCCCTTCGCTAGGGCTTGGTTTCCTGGCAGCCCTTCGCCAGGTGCCTAGCAGCCCTTCGCTAGCCCTTCGCTAGGTGCCTAGCAGCCCTTCGCTAGGTGCCTAGCAGCCCTTCGCTAGGACTTTGTTTCCTGGCAGCCCTTCGCCAGGTGCCTAGCAGCCCTTCGCTAGGGCTTGGTTTCCTGGCAGCCCTTCGCCAGGTGCCTAGCAGCCCTTCGCCAGGTGCCTAGCAGCCCTTCGCTAGGACTTGGTTTCCTGGCAGCCCTTCGCCAGGTGCCTAGCAGCCCTTCGCCAGGTGCCTAGCAGCCCTTCGCTAGGACTTGGTTTCTGCACACTCAAGTAACAACATTAGATCACAAATAACACTTAACTTTGAATCCTTTGCCAATATCAAAACAAGGTTCGATATGGTGCTTCCTGCACCAACATATATATGTCAAGTTTAGTATGAACAAGTTTGTTATACTTGTTCTGTATGTAGACGATATATTACTGCATAAAACCAAGTTATTTCTATCTGGTAAATTTGAAATAAAAGATCTTGGTGAAGCAACTTTTGTTTTAGGCATTCAAATATGTCGTGATCATTCAAGAGACATTCTTGGACTTTCACAACAGACTTATATTGAGAAGGTGCTTATAAGGTATGACATGCAGAACTGTACACCTGGTGACACACCTGTGTCAAGAGGTGACAAGTTCAATTTGCAACAATGTCCATGACTTGAACTTGAAATAAAGGAGATGGAACAATTCTCATATGCGTCAACAGTAGAAAGTCTCATGTATGCATAAGTTTGCACTCGACCAGATATAACATTTATAATTGGGATGTTAGACAAATATGTTAATAACCCAGGATCGTCGTACTAGAAAGCAGTTAAAAGAACGATGTAGTATTTGCAAAGAACTAAAGGATACATGCTCACGTATCGGAGGTCAGATCACCTGGAGGTGATTGGTTATTCAGACTCTGATTTTACTGGATGCTTGGATAGCAGGAGGTCCACTTCGGGTTATATCTTCATGCTTGCTGGAGGGGCTATATCTTGGAAGAGCATCAAGCAAACACTAGTAGCCATATCTACTATGGAAGCAGAGTTGATAGCAAACTACAAAGCATCCAATCATGGAATTTGACTACGGAACTTCATCACGACATTGCAGATCATTGATGGCATTGACAGGCCACTGAGGATCTACTGTGATAATAAAGTCGCAGAACTTTATGCCAAGAACAATCGTAGTTCGTCAAAATCCAACCACATCGACATTAAGTTTCTAGCGGTTAAAGAGAGAGTTCAGAGTCATCAAATGATGATAGAGCACATCATCAGATTCCATGTTGGCCGATCCACTCACCAAAAGCTTGGTGCCTAAGGTATTTCATGTGTATGTTGTGAATATAGGAGTTCTTCTCATGGGAGAATAACTTATCTAATGGGAGTCTGTATTTATTTTATTGCTCTATATTAATAAAGATAAACATTTTATTTTAATTATTGTACGTACTTAAAGTTCAAAATATTAATGGAAATTTATATGTTTGTTTGATACTCTGAATATGATATCATGATTTACTGCTGCTGTTTAGCATTTGACGTTTGTAATTATGATATAGATTCCTTTTCGAATCATAAAGTTTGAATCATGATTTTCTATTGCAGTTTAGCATAAGGTATTTGCAAATATGATAGACTCTTTTGGGTCACTTTGGACTAGTTGGAAATTGACACTTAATGATAACATTTCATGTAATTTCCACTCTATACATCCGCATCTTGATCTATGTCGTTAATGACATTGGTATTGTGATTATTGTTGGGGCTTGTTACGATCATATACTGTAGATATGACCTCTTTAGTCATATACCAATGAAGTTAATGGAGTAGATTGTTTATAGGGGTATCTTATACCCATAAAGTTTGATATCAACTAAAGTTTTACTTATATTTAACATACAACTCACATATAGCCCAAGTGGGAGATTGTTGGATATAATTATCCCTATTAGGTGAGGTTATTTGTAAGTTCCACATGTAAATACAATCTAAGCCCTTAAAGTGATCTAACTTATGTTTATTAGGTTTCGGATTATTGGATGTGAGTTTAATGTATAGAACTCTTTAGGCCAATCTGTTATTATCTATGAGCTGATAACAGATTGAATTCCTATATAAAAGAGAGGTCCCCAAGGATTTAAGGCATCATCCTGACCTAGTTTCTCGTTCCCCATTGACAAAAAATTTTAATGCGCTGTCAACTCTAAGCCCCTTGGAAGATACTCCTTCTTATTTCCGCTGCGTCCTTTTCGATATGGTTTAAGTCGATCGACGACGCTACGATTAGGACGATGACTCTTCAATCATGTTCCTTGTCTTGTTTATATCTTTTATTCTTGTTATGTCATGATTCGATGAAACAATAGATTCATGCTCATATGTTTTGTATTTTCTCTTTCGAGTTCTTATTTTATTTCTAAAATTTATGCGGTTAAGAAAAAACCCAAGTCCCATCATAGACAAGTGGTCATCACCTATCTAGTTGCGGTATTATTAATAGCCAAAATAAATCAAAGCAATTTCATTGTATACCACTCTACGAATACATGTAAATTCTTGGTCGATTTGGGTTCCCTGTAATATGAGTTCAAAGTGGAGACAGAGATCTGAAATGATCGCTACCGGAATATATCGACAAAGAGCATGATCATTTGCAGCTGATGGATTTAAAAAAAAATAAGTTCTTATTATATAAGATTCTGTTTAAGTTCATTCAAAATGTCGATACAAAAGCAGGTTGAATAAGGAATCATATGCTAAGAAACCGAGAAACCTTGGTGATGAGGTCAACTACTTCTATGCTGAAAGAATGAGCAGGTTGAATAAGGAATCATATGCTAAGAAACCGATAAACCTTGGTGATGAGGTCAACTACTTCTATGCTCAAAGAATGAGGTATAGTAAGTTGATAGATGCAGTGGAAAATATAGAGTTCATTGATTGGTGTACGAATACAATAAATCAATATTTTTATAACCTCTTAATTCTAACAAGAATATCAGATAATAGTAAAATTCACCGTTCCAAGAAGAAACGACAATTGAAAATAATATTAAATCAAAATCGTCTCAAAACATTAAATAGGATGCTTTTATATATCTCAACTATAAATCTACAAAAGACTAAAATACTCTTAAAAACCCAACTAAGCACAATAATAAAAATATTAAAATTATTCTTGTAACACAAAAGGTAAAATCGTCACCTTAACGACCTCTTGATCTCTACCCCACGAGTATTCAGAGGGAGGTAAATCACGATTTTACTGGTCGGGTAAGGTGCCTGGGGCCGAGTCGCCAAGAGGATTTAAACTAGCAGACCAGGTTTTTATCCCGTGTGCGACTGGCGACTCTCGAACTGAGACCTCCGGTGCTTTACCAACCGAGTCAGCCCGTGGAGGCAAAAATCTTGCACCAGCCGGGAATCGAACCCGGGTCTGTACCGTGGCAGGGTACTATTCTACTACTAGACCACTGGTGCAGATATTAAAATTATTCTTGTGTTCCATGTCAAGGTAGAGAAAATTCATAATCGAATTTGGAATCGTATCATATGGTAGCTTAGGAGGAAGTTAGATACCAAATTGACAAAACTTTCGGGACTTTAATTATATCCGTAGGTAAAAAAAAATACATATTTACATAGTTCATCCAATAAATTAGGGGAAGAACCAACAAAGTCAGCTATTCGTGCAAGACAAACAGCACTATCCTCATTCTACAGAAGAACGCATAAAGGACTGATTCTATAATAACAAAGCACAACAGTTGCCAAATATCTCCTTAGATACCATTCGAGTTTCTTTCGATCACAATAATAGAGCATTCTTACACCAGTTGCATAAATTCTACAATTATGATACACCGGAGACTTGCATGAAAATTTCTTTATAAAGAGTTCGGGAAGAACTGAAATTTTGGGCACTTGACTTTCAAAATGGCATACCAGAATGTTTCAGATTGAATTGAGACAAAAGAGCATAATCGTATGGTGACCGTGGACAACACTGAGCACCATCTAGGTGCTTCTGCCAATATTTTTGAATTATATCATCCACATTAGCATCACTCGTGTCAGCTTACAATATAGCATTATATATTTCTAATGGATTTTTGGGAGCTATCATAGCAAGAGCTGCAATAGCTTGATCTGATAGAACATATCACAAGCTCTGATCAGATCTCTCCAGGCACATAAAATCCAGATAAGATCCTTCGTTTCCAAATTCTTTGATGATGTGAGTCCTACAATGTTCATATTCCGTGATAATATAGATGGTGCAGCTGAAGCTCCAGGAGTAGATTCAACTTATTTCTCACAAAGCTGCAAACAAACCTTATTTGACCGGCGACTAGTCTCCATGAAAAAATTCAGCTCATCGCCCGGAGAAGTAGAGGTTTTATTTACCAACTCAAAAGCTAAACATCCATCCGTCTCAAGGTTCCATGAGGCCGCGGCTAGGCCCAAAAAAATTTAGCTCTTTAATAATTTTTTTTAAATTTTTTTAAAAAATTAAATTTTTACCTCTCCCTTTTTCATTTGGACCGAGACGCGAGTTTAAATTTATTTTTAAAAAATAATATATTAATTTAAAATTAGATTTTTATATAAATTTGATTTTCTAACTTTTGAGATGCAAAATTATTAATTAGATTTTTATATTATAATTTTTTTTATTTGATAAAATTATTTAATCTTTCTTGAGACGCTACCTTATTATCGTTTTTGTTAATATTAATATTTAATTGATTAGATTTGTGATCATTAGAAAGTTCTCGACAGTTTTCTTTTTATCCTAAAGTGTTATCTTCGTGTGAAAATTTAATTAGTTTTTTATTTAAATTTTTAATTGTATTATTTTTTGAGTATTGATTTTGATTATTAATAATAAATCTATTTTTCTTTTTTTTTATACATCCTGAATTATATTTTTTTAACATACATATTTATATTAAAATAATAATAAAAAAGAAAAATATAAGTCCCTACTATTTTATCAAGATAAAATTATTTAGACTTAAGTGAACAATAAAAACTAATTTACACGTGTAATTTTAATTTAATGATATTTTAAAATTCGACTATTACTTGCATGAATATAATAAGAGGATAAAAAATATTAAATTTGAGTTGAATTGATTAATTAAGCATTATATAATAAATTATAATAAATAAGATAGGTGCACTTAAAATATATATATAATAAATTAGTTAAGTACGCTTAAAAAGTATTACAAATCTATGAATGATATTTTATGATTTTTAAAGTGAATAAATCAGGTTTGTGATGTAGTAATTTGCTTGCACATGAAAAAATAGGGAAAAAATTCATGCAATTGTTATTCCCTATTTGCTAATAATCTATTTTTTCAACAATGTTTAGCTCCATAATTTCATCCATAATTTATCATTTATACATAACAATAAAGTACATTTCGAAAAAGAAAAAAGTGCGAAAAAAATATTACCGAGCGAGAGAGGAGAATGCTATCTTCTTAAAGAATTACCGGATAAGGGAGAAAAATATATAGAGTATCAACGAGAGAATAAGTCGATGAAATGATCAACTAATTACAAAATTATACAAATACAAAAAATGAAATTCCGTATTATATTGTAGCCTTAGATAGAATTTTAAGAGAATAAACTAATTTTAATTAATATAGAATTAATTGATATTGATATTGGAATAGGTAACTGAGATGTGGTAGAGTAAAATCGAGGATTGAGCAAAATCAAACATCAGATTGGACAAAATCGAAGCATCACATGTACATAATATGCACGCGCATGATACAACCTGACAATAGCTATTTTATTAAATGTAAATTTTTAATTAATAAATCTATTTAATTTTTTTAAATAATAATGGGTCGACCTCAATAAAATTGAGGCCCTAGACATAGATTATTAAGTCGGGCCTGCATCCAATGTACAACAAATAGTGCACATCATTTCTAGCATATTCAATCATTTCATGATCTGAAATCTTCACGCTGTAAAGTTTTGTTAGTATATACTCCACAATAAGTCTCCAGAAGATATGCTAATGATTTTTTTTTTTTTTTGGCTTTGACAAAATTTCACATGCCCTCGCAGTATCAAAGATGTTCACAACATATATACGGAAGTCTCGTTGAAGCCAAAGAACATCATTATCAGCTCCATGAAAAACCTTGGCCATCATATCATGCAGAGCAATTTTATCTATTAAGTAGCCTTCCTTCCTGACTGAAGACTATGTTGTTCAGTATCAACAGCAAAGAATTCCCCTTTGTTTAGTATGTTTGCAAGTGCCTCTAACTGATCTTCAGTATCCATCCAAACAAAATGACAACTCGAGTTTGGATTTCTATAACTTGTGATATCTTCAGGCGAATGCTTTAACAAGTATTCAATTTCTTTTGCAAAGTGGTGCATCCTTATAGAAATTTCTGTAACCTTCGGGTTGTGTTTTTCTTTCTTCCGGGGATCGGTGAAAACCGAATCCCTAAAACGAGAAGGAAACACCTGCAAGTGCTGCCCCCTAGACGTTTGCACGACTAGTGCGGAAGCAAGTAACCGTGGGCACCACAGACCCTTCCTTACCTTGTTCGTCAGCCTCCACCACGATGGAAGTTAATACAGATAGCTCGTCAGATCCTTTGGGCCAATTGACCCCTTGCCCCCGTGGGCTGACACCATAAGTGACGTGAGTTTCGGAACATATGGAGCAGGTTGATTATATAGATACGGAATATGGGACGATATGTGTGATAGAAATTAGATTTTCTCCTAACTATATGAATTTTCGGAATGAAATAAGAATTCCAAAGAGAAAACACAACATGAGAGCATGAATCTAATTACGTTGAAAATATGACATAATAATATACATCATAAATAAAATATGACAAGAGACCTGATTGAAGAATCATATCCTTGTCTTTAGCATCGTCGGTTGGAATCCTTGTGGAAAAAGATGAAGCGGAAGCGAGAGAAAGGTCTTCCAAGGGGTTTAGGGGATGACAGTACTGTAAAACCTCTTGTTGATGAGGAACAAAAAGTTAGGTTAAGATGATGCCCTAAACCCTTAGGGACCTCCCTTTTATATAGAAATCCGAAATTAATAAATATAAGTTATATCACTTTAAAGAATTCAGATTGTATTTACATATACAACTTACAAATCAGCCCACCTAATATGGATAATAATATCCAACAATGTGATAGCACGTACAACAGAGATATAATGATGGGACACTTTCTCTACTATAATATGATATTATGACCAATTAATAAGGAAAGAGGTATTATTTTAACAAACACATTATAAAAGGAACTTGCTCCCGCTGACAATGATACACATTCACGCATGCATATAGTCCTTATTACTAATAGTTCATCTTCTCTATTCTCTCCTTCTCAGGCTTTGTGGACTTTCCTAGTGGTTGACACTCCTTGTCCATGGAGACTCCGTCAACATAGAAAATAGTTCACCGGTGGCGATCTCAAACGGGAACAAGTAATAAGCAACCTTAGATATATAATAACCCTCAGTTAAAGTGGCTTTGCTTAGCACATTGCAAATCTTCTTTTGTTTGGCGGGCTCGCGGAACAACATTGTCGTTATCAATGGAAGAGAAAGAGACAGTACCTTTGACATTGTTTTTAATCGTCAAAATCAATCTTCTGCGACGCTTAGGATTAGAAGAGAACCTTGAACTCTAAGTTCACATTGTAACTATACTAATTACTTCACCAAATCTAGTTGTTGGAAACGTACACTCCATTCGAGGATTCAGAAATTAGTTACGTTCCTTTCTTGTGAAAATATCTCTTTGCAATCTCGTATCACACAGTACTCTTGAAGGTGGAAAGCTTGCAAGGTACTCACAACTAATTGAAGTAGCTCGGAACTACCATACCTTTCAAGGATTGCATCATCAAAGACCAAGAAGAGGTAATTGTTTATTTCTCTCTTCACAAATAAAGAATTAAAATTGTTTGGAAACGACTTGATGATGGTGTCATCGTGGTGGAGAATCCATATATAGTAGTGGTTTCTTTTACAGAAAAACACTATGAAGGGTACGTACGTGGAGGATTGTTGCAGACACACTTAATATAGCCACTATATATCCAGATAAAAAAAAAGACTGGACCATTTCAGTCGTCATGAAACTGTCAACTGAGGTCATTATATTGCTTGCTTGCTTATTTGTTTGTTGATTCATGTAGACCAGGAACTTAATTCAACGTGCATATTAATGCAGGAAGGAACACCACCACTTAACTCAAATGGTGCTGTCCTCCTCTGAGACGACCACACACAAGGCATTAAGGCAACAAGGACATGGCCGGCCAGTGCATTCAGCTCTTGCGAGAGCAACGTCGACGACCATGATTAATTAATTACTTACTGCTTCATCTTCAAATCGAGTTATGCACAGCGTGATGAAACAAGGGAGAGGAATTGTTGTTGCCCGGGTTCAGTGTCCCAAAAAGAAACGCCAGTGGAAGTAAATGGAATGTGGTGGAATTTGACCGAGGAAACAAGGAAAGGCAACTCGAGGTGGACGTGCATTAACTTTGTTCCACAAACCACCTACATGGGCTGCTGTTCCACCTAAGATCGCTGGTTAGGTTGGTCCATGATCCCGGTCTCGCATACAGGTAGTACAACCCATTCAGCCAGCCAGCCTGGCGTCATAAAGATCCAGTAGGTGGACCGGCCAAGACCTCATCCGGGGGTCCCCGAGCCAGGGGCCCAGGAAGCTTCCCAAAGCGCTGTCCAGCCAGTGAGGAGCCGGGTCGGTCAGGTCGGCCCCGAGCTCCTCCTAGCTCGGTCGCCTTGACCCGTGCTCCGATCTAGATCGGGGCCGGGCAAGCCAGTCGGACATGTGGCGACCCACGCTCCCCCAGCACCACACGAATGGGGCATTCAGCAGAGTCAACCAGACAACCCAGCAAACCCCCGACTCAGGCGTATCCTGTGCCTCAACTCTTCCAGGCGGACGCGTGGCGGCCCACGCTCCCTGGTCATTACCCGACCTGGTCCTAGACACTCGGACCCGCCGGTCGGCGCTCGGGTTACGGACTATCTCGTCCCACACCCCCAATGTCATTATATCCAGAATACGACCTTGATGTCGGGGTACTGCACACGTCACCTATTCTGGACACCTCTCACAGTCAGTCCGCCAATTCAGTACCTTCGTACTATCTCAGCACCACGCGCCATGCCGCGGTACCGTCAGGTGCTCTCATACGAGCTGACAGTCGTCACACCCCTGTCTCGTCAACACGGACAGGGGGTTGTCAGCTCCCCCGGTTATATAAGCTCTCCATTCCTCATTCCGCAGGTATGCACGCGAGCTCTCCCTACTACTGCATTTCAATTCAGCCCCACTACATTTCCTGCGGATACTGACTTGACCGTCGAGTGCCTTACCAGGGAAACTCCCCGGCGGGTTTGCTAATGGTCATTGTTTTACAGGAGCCAACTCGGGGCTAGATCAACACCGCCTCGGCAGCTCGTTTCGCTCGGGAAACGATCCTACCCTTGAAGCTTCCACTTCGCCTCGCGACAGGATCAGTCCACCACCCGGGTTAAGTTGCCCGGTCCAAGTCGACTACTTTGCGGTATTTGTCACGAATAAAATTAGTCAATGTGAGATGATACAGTGAGGGATGCATTAATATTCCTTGAACATTTAGTATTATTATTATTTTATTTTATTTTTACTTCCCTTAATTTAAGAAAAATGATAGGGAGAGTAAAAATGGGAGAGTGAAAGGCAAAGTGAATGACGTGGCACTTTGCATGCGGCGATCTCCGACGGATTCACCGTGCCCCCTAGGGTATAGTTTGATTCGGGACGACGGTCGAAGGTCGATGATGGTGTCCAAGCGATAATCGGACGTGTGTATGTAAAGTGTCACGTCATTCATTTTGCTTTCATTCTCTCATTTTCACTCTTCCTATAATTGCTCTTAATTTAAATATTATACTCTAAATTTTAAATGACAAACTCTAAAAAAAATAGAGTATTAATAAAATATAATAAATTTTATTTAAATGTAGATGAAGATATATTCCGGAAGGAATCGACGCCTACAGCACGTCACCGAAGTTCAGCCCATGTGGATGCCGAAGGGAGGAGAGGAACGTCGCGCCCTGCGAGATTAACATGAGCGTTAGGGGAACACACCGGAGGTTGTCCGGCGGAGCCCACTCCAACGCTCAAATCAGTGTCTCGATGGACATGGAGAAAGGTGTAAAACAAGAAACAAAGTACGAATAGTAGAAGATGCTTAAAAAAATCCCTTTACCGGAGGGGTTGGAGTATCGTTTATACCTACGGCAGTGGTCGTACGTGTCTCCACCCCCTTTGTCATGTTCCCCCATCTTCGGTTATAGGATCACCTTTGTAACAGCCATCTAGTCCGTTGTAAGGATGAGGGTGATAATGGCCGTGGATTACGGGTCCTAACCCTCCCGTGATTATTGATGATCCTTATCCACGGAGCCGCAAATAGTGGGTCCGTTATTCAAAGTCGAAGGTGGATTAGGCTCCGCTTCTCCGAGGTGATCTCGGGGTCTTTTGCGAGCGCTCAGTGAGTATGATTCAGTATTGTTTTTCCTTATCTACAACAACATAATAAAATATTGATGCAATATTAATTCTGCATCATACCCACTTTTGTAGGTCCATCAGGACTTTTGTAGATAATAAAATATATTGATGAGCAAAATTAAAGAGATAAGGACGATTTACTAAAAGGAGCTATGATTCTGCATTGTTGCTGCATCGTTCTGTACCAATTGATACGGTATGAGAACATAATTGATATTCATTAGCACTAAGTTTAGACACCATAAATATCATCTCCTAGCTCAACTCTAACTAGTGATATCGAGTATTGAGAAATCCAAATATCCCAGGTCTATCAGTGGGTTTCCACCGAAACCCACTGATGGACCTACAAAAGTCCTATTGCAACAAGTTCTTAAAATATGAGTTGATGGTCTGCAAGAAACCCAAATTTGTTATACATTGTGTATTTAGGTAATATCCAGATAGAACCTTCTTATTTCAAATTTAAACAAATATAAGCATGTTTTGATCATACCTGAATATTTCAATAAAATGAGAGGATTTTATCATAACTTATAGAATTATATAAAAGATTATCCTATAAATAATTAATTTAATAAATCATGATTAAATATTATAAAAAATATTTTTAAAATAAAAAAATTGACCCCACGTTGGGCCTGGAGTCATTTGACTTCAGGCACTTTAGGCCCTGTGTATGTCTGAACCTGAAATCATGTACTGTGATAGGTTTTTAATATATTAATATATTTATTAATATATTATTTAATATATTAATTTATATTAATCATATATAAAGAAACATCTCTTTATATTTCTGAAATCATGCTGGAGAAGATGTTTCTTTTAACAAAAATATTTTTCTTTGTTTAGAGGATTTTATCACATCATGTAGAATTATATAAAAGATTACCCTATAAATAATTAATTTAATAAATCATGATTAAATATTATAAAAAATACTTTTAAAATGAAAAAAAAAGTTGAGTCCACATTGAGCCTGAAGTCATTTGACTTCAGACCCTGTGTGAGTTTGAACCTGAAATCATATACTGTGATAGGTTTCTTTATATATTAATATATTTATTAATATATTATTTAATATATTAATTTATATTAATCAAATATAAAGAAACATCTCTTTATATTTCTGAAATCATACTGGAAGAGATGTTTCTTTTAACTAAAATATTTTTTTCTTTGTTTACCTTACGTTTTTAGCCGATTCCCACAATATATTATTTTAAATTAAAAAGTTTGAAAAAGCGGGTTCAGATGTCTCAAAATTCTAATTGAGAAAGAGAAAATGACAGAAAATTCTTGACGGGAGGGGTATAAGAGGAAGATCACTAAATTTGATGCGCTCTTTGGTAAAAAGGAAACCTCAGTACGCCTTTTGGTAATTCCTAATTCTCACGCGCGCCCTTTGGTAAAAAGCCGTATTTTATATTTCTTTCTTTATACTCGTGTTTTCTTTATATCTTAATTTCAATTATAAGTTTTGTAGTGTCCAAATTTTATTTTGTATTTCTTTCTTTGTACCTTAATTTTCTTATTATCTATCTTAGTTTTTTTCGACATTTATAATTTTATTTTAATATCTTTTATTTTTATTTATTATATTTAACATATATAACCACTAATTATTTATTTATAGTTTATATATTGTATATTTATATCTTCATATTTTTCCTTTATCTCTTTATATATTTGCTTAATCTTTATCTATATTTTATATTATACATATTTATTTATAATTTAGAAAAGAATATTCTTATTTTGGTTAGCAAAGAGCCTGAAATCCTCTGATTTCAGGCTCATGTTGGGCATAAAATCATAGGATTTCAGGCTCAACGTGAGCTCATATTTTTTTTCATTTAAAAATATTTTTTATAATATTTAATCATGATTTATTAAATTAATTATTCATAGGATAATCTTTTAGTTAATTCTACAAGTTCTGATAAAATATTATTTTATTGAATTACTCAGGTATGATCAACACATGCTTATATTTGTTTAAACTTGAAACAAGTTTAAATATATCGTATTATCGGACAACATCTAGAAAGCCCCTAAATACATAATGCATAGCAAAATTTGATTCCTTACAAACCATCAACTCATAAATTCAGAATTTGTTGCAATAAGAGTTTTGTAGGTCCATCAGTGGGTTTCAATAGAAATCCACTGATATACCTAAGATATTGGGATTTCTGAATACTCGATATCACTAGTTAGGGTTGAGCTAGGAGATGGTATTTGTTGTGTCCAAACTTAGTTCTAATGAATATCAATGAAATTCTCATACTGTATCAGTTGGCACAGAACTATACAACAACTAAAGTTGAATAAATAACACACAATTATTTTTCTTAACATACAATTATATAGATGTGACAAAACTATACACAATTATTTTTGTACAACATAAGATGTTTTTTACAATATAATGGATAATTAATCATATGTTTTACAAAACATGTCCCTCAGAAATAAAAGTGTTACATCAAATCTCATTTTTATCACGTCTCCTTGTTTAAAGTCCATCTTCTCGTCGTATAGGAGACATCGAATGTATTGCATCACAAAAAAGGCACAATCAAGACTGAAAATAACATCATCAATTTTAATTTTCATATTTTTTATAAAATATTTTTTAATTGAAACTCATCCTCATTTACTTACCTAGCTTCTTGTTAGGGACAATTTACTCTGACATAGCCCATTGGTCCAAGGGATGATAACTTTTTAGATATGGATGAATGGTCGTAAGTTGCTCGCGAGTATATTATTTTAGATCTTTTACCTATAAGTAAGACCATGAATTTAAAATTCACCATCAACGAGATTTTATATTAAATAATTAACATTGAAATGAACAATGGTTGCTCACCACTGAGTCAAATTCATGTTTATATTTACGACCACTAGCAAGAGAATTGAAATGATTGAAAGTCATTTGATTTTGTATCCACCAACAACAAGTGAAAGTGTGCATTATCAGTGCACAAAAGTGTTAAAATATATCTAGACCCTTCATCTATCATATCTGTCTTCATCACTTGTTACAGGCCAAACTTTCTTAAAGATCTTATTGATGACTAAAAATATGCACTGTGAGGAAAGTTGAACAATATATTGACTTGTTATAGGACCTACCATATGCGGATGCTCCCTTAAATAGAATTTTACAATAGGCATTAATTACCTCGCCTTTTGTAAAACCTCTCCATTCAGAACAGATAAGAATGAATGCATATTCAAACCAAAGGGTGCATCCTCCCAAATTAATTGAGATGTAAACTTGCAAAGTTAATCGATAAGATAATATATTAAAGAAAAAGATATATTAAATAAACTATGTGTCCTAGTTTACTTTAGGTTCTCCAATTTATTTAGTAAGTAGGTCACATCTTCATCTTGATTTTTCTTCTTTGAAGTCATAAAATGCTCTTCACAAACTACGTCCATAAATATAATAAAAATAATTAATGACCAAAATCAACTTAATTTACCTATTTTACATGCAAGTAAATCATATACAACAATATCTTATTTCCTCATTTTGTAGAGGTCGGCGATCCTATTTGTTTCCTCCTTTATATCTTTTTCAGACTTGACTTCCATCACAGTGATGGTTTCTCTTTCTTCATCCATATCATCCCCACTAATTTTTTTTTTCCCTTGTCCATAAAAATAGGCTCTTGTTTATATTTTTTACCCTCTATATTTGATATTTGTTTCTTATTCTGCTTCCTCTTAGGTAATGGACTACCATCACATTAGATCTTTTACCATCACAGTGATGGACTGCCAATTGGAGTATCCCTGTAATCATATCGACTTCAGTCACGTCCTCTCCTTCTCCTTGTTCTACAAGCTACTGGTTTAAAAAGATGATCGACTACAGGATAGCTTGATTGAGCCTCCATGCCTTTTTTTCAATTGTTACAAGTAATTCTTTAATCCTTTCATTCAAACACATGTTCTCCACTGATAGCTCCTTGATTCGGTTGTTTTTAAGAATGCAGTCATCACATTCCTTGCTACATTGCCTTACAGCTTCTGTGTCATCTCCTTGTGATGTCTCCATTGGGCGTGGAATGTCATCATTGATATCAAGGTTCTCAAACAATGTTTTTCATTTTGGTTAGGAATTATTTCAATCATAACCTGTCAATTAACAAGTACACAAATTTTAACAACTCCATATCAAACTAACATAGGTCACAGTTTAGAATAATTACCTCTTCAGGTGAGAGTCGGTCGACAAGGGCCCTCACCTTACTAATATGCAAAAGAATATTCCTCCACTTATTTACTTGGGGTCCTTCAACATTGTATGATTTTTGAATTGGAACATGCTCCAAAAACCATGTCTATACCAAGTGTTACATACAAATACATAAACGACTGCAAAATATTATAAAATTTAACATCAAAATTATACTCATTGCCAAAAGGTCAGCAAATCCCTTTAGGTAAGGAAGGGTGGTGCTGGTGTGGTATCTCTGAGTTAATAAAAATAAGTCCTCAATCTTAGGTAATTGTAGAGACATAAATTGATGGATGGCTTCAACCCAGTTGAATCTAGCAAGATTCTCATAATCATCTACTATATCAATAAGACCTAGAAGGATCTTATATGTACTAGACGAAAATAAGACACAAACAAATATATACAAAATGTAGATTTTACATACTAATACAACATCATCCTCTGATTCAACACTTTTGGCATAATATTTAAGTAATTCCTCAATTTTTGTTATGGTAGGTTGTTTTTCTTTTGAGAAATAAGTAAGATAGAGGTCACCCGATACTTTAGTTGAATTAATAGGGACCGAAACCCCTCGGTCCACTTTACCCAGTAACATCCCATCTAGTGAACGCAACCGGTACACCTGAAACATTTAAAATATTTAGTTATCTTCAAGAAGATAGGCCTGATATGATTTGATATCAGGTCCAACGTGGGCCTAAAATGAAATATTTTCAGACCTAACATCGGCCTGAACTTAAATAATTTCAGACCTTCGTTGGGTCTGAAATGATTTCACTTCAAGCCCTCGGCAAGCCTGAAATTAAATCACTGAAATGGGTCTGAAATGAAATCATTTCAGGCCTTTTTTATCTCTATTTTATCTTACTATAGTTCGTGTTTACAATTCATAACTAAAAGATGTACCTGAGAATCTAAAAGCTTGCGAAGTTGAATCCCAATTTTCAAATATATTGATCAAAATTTCACGGATATGCTGCAATTCTTGTATGTCCAAGAAAATACTAAAGGGAGACTCTTTGATCTCCGCAATGTGTCGACCATGTAAAATTTGAAATGCTTCAAAAAAACTGTTAAAGTAACCTAAAACACTATACCAATGCAATTTTGGTCCAAAGTCATCTAAAACCTAGAGGATGTAAACATTACAAATTTATTAAGAACCAAACCCAAACATTTTCAGATTTGCAAAATCAAGATGGAATTTTTTATAAATATGCCCAGAAATAGTGTTGTTTTGAACTAATCAACTCTCTAACATACCTTGGTGGATAATCCTAAGGAAGAAGAGACTGAAATACCTATAAATCTTTTTTCCGTCATTATGAAAATAAAACAGCGCAGAAACCCTAACCCCTACTCTAGAGAGTGTCGATCAGTGTGGACTTTCACGCAAATTCTTAAAGTTGTCTGAGGGACACACGAACAGACTTACCTAGGGTTTTGATTGGGGGATGAACTCGCGACTATAACACAGTTAGGGCGCTCACACAGGTATCACTTTTTGACAATGACAAGTAAGTTGTCTGCACTGAGAGAAAAAGAAGAAAAAGGAAAATATCTAGGGTATCCGTACCACACTCTCTTATTTTAAAATTAAAATTCTAAAAATGTGATTTAGATACATCGGAAAGCTAACTGAAAAAGGAAATTATTGGCGGACGGGGTATAAGAAGAGGAAGATAATTTTTAATACGCTCTTTGATAAAAAATTAAATCTCAGATTTTTTTTTTTTTTGATAATTATGATTTTTAACGCGTGTCATTTGATAAAATACCGATAATAATTGAAAAGTAAAGTTTAGGTGCGGAAAATGGATTTGCAAATCAAATCAAAATAAATACCGTAGGGCCCAGTTTGTCGTTGGGCGAGCAGACAGGGCGGGCCCACAGGGGAACAGTGTGCAAGAACATTAAAATCAACTCCTTTCAACGGCGGAAAAAGAAAACCAACCACACGAGTCGCGCACTCGAACGCAATCAATGTTGCCTCCTCGCTTTCAAGCTTCGGTGCGTGGGTGCGCTCGTGGGTGCGCCACGTGTGACTTTTTTTGTTTTTGTTTTTGTTGCCAGAAGGAGGCACTTCTTTTTTTTTTTTAATTTAAAGGTTGTGACGTATTCGAACCATGTTCTCAATCCGCATTTGAGCCCTCGCGAACCGTCAGAAAGCCGATCCGGTTCGCTTCTGCCGCATACGAAATTGGTGCGGACGAAGACACGCAAGCATTCAACTCGCTTTGTTTTCTTCTCCGAACTAATTCACTTGCTTCGTTGGTTTTTGTGGTCCTCCGGCTATCCCCACTCATAGCTTTACTTCTTTATGAGGTCGCAGGATATTCTGACCGTCTGACGACAGGAACCAGGCGTGGGGGCCGTACTCCGAAGACCCCCAGACGGCTCTTTTCCGAAGGTCGCGACGAGTTGATTTCCTGTTCCGTGAGTCATGAGTGACAGGGGATGATCTCCCACTGGGCCCGCCTTGTCCTCCAATAGGGACGCCACACACCTAGTGCATTTATTGGAAGGACAAGGCACGTGCCATGCACGTGCGGTTGTTTGGAGTGATGGCAAAAACAAAAAAAGGAGGAGAGGGAAAGATGCGGACGCAGACGATGTCGGCAGTAGGGCTGCGACAGGTGCCGGTTGGCCTCCACTCCTTCGCCGTGGTCGCCATCACTGTCTTCACCGGCTGTATCAGGTTGCCTCCCCCACGCCTCTGATTGCAAGAACATAAATTGTAAGTATTTTAAATCAATGTTTTTCTTAATCAAATTAAATTCGACTTTCTTTTTTTATATATACCTGAAATAAATGTTAAAGTAATTATTTTAGTTTAATTAATTTTGGGTTCTCCCATTTGGACGACAGGATTAGACAATGATATGCTTTATGTTTGGTTAAACCTAAACAAACACCTTCGTCGACCAGTGAGAATCGAGTTTATTCTAAGCTAACGATAAGCCCCAAGTCTAATGTAGAGGAAGGGGAAGCTGCTAACGATCAGCAAAACCAGACGCAAAGGTGTCTCCTCTCCTCTGCCCTTTGCGATTGTTTGTTCGACTACCTTTAAATCTTCGCCAGTTTGATGTTCTCCTGTTCTCTGTGCAGAGGTTGATGTCGTCGACCGTGAAGCATGATTACATAGGTCTCACGGAGCGGAACTCCTCCGCCGACGGGGTCGAGGAAGGGCTTCTGAACCTCAAGGCCACGGAACTCAGATTGGGGCTGCCTGGGTCGGAGTCGCCCCACCGCGAGGAGAAGATCGGGCTCACCCTGGATTTGCTCCCCAAGAGCTTCGTCTCCGGTGCCAAGAGGGGGTTCTCCGACGCCAACGATGGCGGCGGGAAGTGGGGATTTGCCGCCGAGTGTGGCGGATCTGAAGTGAACTCGGTAAAAGGTGGCGGCTTGTTTTCGACGAGAGGGGAGGTTGCGTCCGGTGGCAGTGCAGGGCAGCTTTCTGGGCAAGGGAATGTGGGGAAGGACCTAGCGGTGAAAGCGGTTGGGCAGGAGCGGCTGGTCACCCCGAAGGGCTGTGGTTCTGTTGGGAATGATAGTCCGGTAGCTCCTGCGGCGAAGTAAGTGTCATAAAAATGATCCTAGATTTTGCTTTGATAGATTCATAAATCTTCATGCGTTCTGTTTTGTTTTTTGTTTTTTTCCCTTTTGGCATAGCTTGAATCTTTTAATCGAATTTGTTATAATTTCCCCTGCCGTTTCACTGATTTTTTCCCCCTTGTTTGCTCCCCGTTGTTTTCCCCCCTTCTTCCTTACGTTGAGTGAAAAAGGAGTCTTTTTTGGGTGCACAAACGAGGAATCTGGTGACAATTGGCATCCGTTTGATGGTTTTTGGTGCAAAAAGGGTTTGGAATGGTATAAACTCTGCCATTCATTATCAAGGGAGAATCAGTTTTTTCTTTGCGCTATACTGAATACGTCAGGATCTTTGTATCCATGAAATGACATTAATAAGCAAGGATGCTACTATGCGCTGCTGTTTTCATTGGCTTTGCTGGTCAGACAGAACAATTGATAGACATGAAAATAAACTTAATTCTTGTCGTTCTCTCTTTTTTTTCCTTTCAGAAATTTAATCAATTACTTTATGTAAAATATTACGTATGCTTTTGAGAGCTAAGATTTTTCCTTGGACGTTAACATATGTTTTCAAGTTTTGTCTACTTCTGGGTTTCTAGACTAAGCGTTTTGATACTGAAATCCTTTTCTTAAGTTTGTTGGTACACTACCATACGTTCTATTTAGGTATTATGTTCAATTGAAACCATAACACTTTGGAACAGATAGGAGATGCATAATATTTCCATAAACCTACTGCCAAATTATCTTCTAGTTAATTGATCATGTACGATACAGATGTAATTATGTATATGGGATTTTTAGTTTGTTTCTGTTATGCTGAATGAAGTTAGAACATTGAACATGTAATGGGCATGCATATGGCAGAGCACAGGTGGTTGGTTGGCCACCAATCCGTAGTTATCGGAGGATGATTACAAATCCATCTAAGATTAAAGATGATGCCGATGGAATACAAGAACTAGGGTGTCTGTATGTGAAGGTTAGCATGGATGGAGCCCCTTATCTCAGGAAAGTTGATCTCAAAATATACAAAAACTATAAGGAACTTTCATCAGCACTTGAGAAAATGTTCAGCGGCTTCACAATTGGTGAGATTTAATTATTCCTTATTACATGTTTTTTTAAATGAAATAGGATAACCAAGAATGTTATTTGTTCAGACATATGTTTCTTTATGCCATTATTTGCAACAATACTCATTTCTTTCTTTTCTTTTTAATCTTGTAATAACAAATATCAAAACCTTATTTCAATTTTTTCCCATGACAAAATAAATTAAATCATGGATGGAAGCTTGTCTATCCAAAAAAATTTCCCCTCTTTTTCCTTGGCATCCTATATTCAGGAGTGTATTCTAGAAGGAATCTAGTCAGCCATATAGTACTATCATCAAATTTATTTCGCTAAAACTTAAGACTGTGCAAATGATATGATGGAGTTTCATTCTTCTAATTCCTCTCTAGTTCCATCTCAGTTGGTTGTCAATGTTCAAGTTTTAGAGGGAATTTACTTCTTTCCATTTGATTTCAGGTCGATGTGATTCTCATGGAATACCAAGCAGAGAGGAGTTATCTGAGAATCATTTGATGAATCTCCTGAATGGTTCTGAGTATGTCATTACTTATGAAGACAAGGATGGAGACTGGATGCTTGTAGGTGATGTGCCATGGGAGTAAGTACCTTATTTGCTTATTCATAGTTCATGTGTTTTCTGTTTCATTAATTCTGTATATTTTTATTTGGACTTAATGTAAGCAATTTGCCCTTTTAGTCATGAATTATTTGTTGTCTCTGAAACTCCATTCACATTCTTTTATGCATGAAAGATGTTCAGATGTTTCAGAACAAGCTTTCTGTTGAGAATGCCCCCATTGTGCTATTAATTAAATTAAATGAAATATTTCAGGATGTTCACGAACTCATGTAGGAGGTTGAGGGTCATGAAAGGTTCAGATGCTATTGGACTTGGTCAGTATTATCCTTTCCTTCACATTTCATGTTCTGGATTTTCAATCTGATATGTAAAGAAGCATCCCTTCATTCCATTTTCTAGTGTCCTCATTTTGCAAAATAATCTTAGATTTTCATGTGTCCGCAAATGAAGTTTGAGTTTATTGTACCACAATTAAGTTGCTTGCTTTTGCTCACATTTTCCATGCAACCTCAAGACTAACAAAACTATGATTGTTTCTGTAGCCCCGAGGGCCCTGGAGAAATGCAAGAACCTGAACTAGACACATTATCATGCCGCCGAGAATGGACACAATAATCAGATAGCTGTAAGTGTATTTGAGAATGGAAGTTGAAAGGGTTTAGTCATCAATTGTTTTAGATAGCTTATGCTTTGTGGCTTGCTGTTCTGAATGGACTATTTAGGCGTGTTACTACATTCCAATGCTCAAGTCAGGACCTAAGTTTGATGGACTATGCTTGCTTAAGTTTCCGTGAGTTTCCCTTGTAATTGTAATATAAATGCTTGGATTGCTGTTTGCAACTGATTAGCCATTATTTACTATTTGAAACTCACTCTATGGTTCCATTTGGACATCTGAATCAGCCATCTGATGGATGCCAGTGATCTGGAAGAAAAAAAAAATTGGAATTGCCTAAAGTTCATTCGAAAGAGGATGGTGTTCACCAAGCATCTGGCTTGTCCCTCTTGTATCTATTCTGGCTCGGGTGGCCGACAACTAACTAGTTATCAAATTTAGGGTTTCTCTGATCGATTGCTCTACTCTAGTCATTTTTCTACAACTTAAACCTATGCTGTCTGTAATGTCCCCACCCACATAGCACAGTAAAACAAGTGGAGATGTTGGTGCAGGCTTTTGTGATTCTGTTTCTTCCCTAACAATCAGGCTTTCTCATTGAAATAATGCTCCACTAGCTCAATTTCTGAATGGTGTCTCTGATTTGGTAGACATCTAAAGCTTTGATAATATTATATACTGAAAAATTAGGGAGCACCAATATTCAGTGTCTTAGACTAAACTCTGCACTGGCTTTCGTTTGTTTGTTTTTTTTGTAACTCTGTGCTTTGAATTAATAAGCAATTCATTGGATCTGTCCATCGATTTTGCCTAGATCAAAATTGTGCTTTGTTGCTTCCTGCTTAACTATTAATTTTGTTTTTTTGTAACTCTGGGCTTTGAATTAATAAGCAATTCATTGGATCTGTCCATCGATTCTGCCTAGATCAACATTGTTCCTGCTTAACTTTTAATTTACATTGTGCGCTTTGTTGCTTCCTGTTAATTTGTTACCTGGGACCCGCATGGAGGAAATTTCGTACAATAGACTGTCTTTTAAAAACAAAAATCAACGGCTGTAGACTCTATTTAATCAATCTGACATACACTGATATGTACAGTAAAAATAAATATCATAGTAAAAAATTTGACCGTCAATTGACGGTACGTCCAAAGTTCGATCGTCAATCGGACACGATCACCGTCCAAAATCAAATTATACCCTGTGTGGCACGGTGAATTCGTTGTGGATCGCTGTAATTGTGATATCGCATTATTCATCGTCGATTTCGACGGATTCACTGTTATTGGTGATCTCGATGGGTTCACCGTCTCCAAGGTATAGTTTAATTCGGGATGACGATTGAAGGACATCAGTGGTATTCGATCAACGATCGAACATTTGACGTGTCGTCGATTAACAGTCAAATTTTTTACTGATTTTATTTTATGTGCGAATCATTTCCTTTTGATTTTACCAACATATTACGATGTGAGCTTCTCTTGCGATGGAGCGAGATATGGCAATCGGCTGATGTACGAGGTGGTAACAGTGCTTGTGAATTCCAAATGAACACATTGGTGGCGAAGGTAGCTAGTTAAATTAGGAAGTAGTTCTCATCGACTGCTCTAAGGTAGCCATCGTTGACCTCAGAGTGTGCTTCTAAGACCATCAATACTTTTGTGGGATAAAATTACTATTGAAATTCAAATCCAAGGTATACTTGAGTCTTATTTCTAATTTTTGTATAAGATTATTCATGTTTAGGCGATCTATAAATTACAATTTTTTTAATCGACACAATATATCCAGTTTAATAATCTTGAGATGATTCATCCGATCTCATAAAAATTTTCTACTAACTACTAAGATAAATTTAAAAACACCCACAATGAATGATTCATCAACCCATATTCTTAGGTTAATCATCCAAAAGAAATATTCATGCATTAATTCATCAGACTCAATTCTTAGATATCTTATAAATTAAAAAAGCGTCTTACCGCTGCGGCACTATTATCCCAGGAGCTACAATCCTAATTTACTTGATATTAGAATCAATTCCATCCATCTCATTCTATTTTATTGATGTCTTTCCTACAAATGGCCTTCCACCCTATGGTTAATTTACTAGTCCACTATGATAACCTCTTAAAAATATTGAAAAGCTCATAAAGTGAGATTGTTGATAAGCTTGACCAGGTGCTCGATAAGTTTCTAGCTAAATGTCTCATCCCACAGAATAAAATTCATTTTTTTATATTTTTGTTCTTTTTTATTTTTATTTTTGTTCTTCTGCCTTGTCTTAACTCTCAATATCCTTTTTTAATGTCTTCTCAGGGTGAAGAAGTTGTCCCCTTGAGGTGTTAGGTTGGGCAAAAGGATGCTAATGGTGACTTTATGTCTAGATCACAACAACCTCAAGCCACTAGTTAATTTGGCCCTAATACCAAGATTTGACCTTGCACTTGGAGGATGCATACAATGGCATTGCATTTTATTATGGTGCCCAACAAGTCACGTAATGGCATTGAGTCCAACCTTACTCTTAACAGGTGCACACAATGACCATGCATTCTGTTAGTGTTTGATGACTATGGTCAATGACTATATATATAAAAAGGTTTTGAGATGGATGGAATGACTGAGTGATAAAATGCATCCTCAAGTTCAATTCTACTAAGTACCAGTAATGATCTCATGTTTTGTGGTTGTGTCAGAAAAGCATGCTTTGATGTTGCACCTAACAAGTGCATAAAGTGGAGCTAATAGTGACACATAGTCCGACGTTGCACTTAAAAGGTGCATACCATGATTAATTTTTATTATTGTATCAAACAAATGCATAAAGTAACTTCGAGCTAGTAGGGTCGGCTAGGTTGATAATAGTGACCTGTCTGAACTAAACTCAGTATGTCGATATGTTCCCACATTTTGGTATTGTGCTAAACCAGTGCATACAAGAACAAAGCCAATTAGATCAACTAGGTGCTAACACTAACCCCAAGCCTGATCCTCCACTAG
The DNA here is from genome assembly GCA_024364735.1 of Boesenbergia rotunda. Classification (NCBI taxonomy): domain Eukaryota; kingdom Viridiplantae; phylum Streptophyta; class Magnoliopsida; order Zingiberales; family Zingiberaceae; genus Boesenbergia; species Boesenbergia rotunda. The sequence goes on along the minus strand of JAGFNQ010001428.1, from coordinate 826,621 downwards.
GAGAATGCATAGAACTTGTCTGAAAACTGAGCAGCAGTCAACAATAACAGGCTCCAAAATTGGTTCGTCTATTATTAATTCCCAGCACCATAGTAATGAGTTACATGCAAAAAAAAAAAAAAAAAAACTTGAAACGAAGTGGCATCAAGGCACTACAAATAGAATATAAATTGTCTTTTATACTAGAAACTCGTTACAATAAAATTTCTCTCGTGGCTATGCTATACCACTATCAAGGCAAACAACTGCGGGTACAACGACTATTAATGATGGAGCCTTCCATGTGTCTACCAACGTTACAACCTGGACAACCACCATGGAAGATTAAAATAACAAACCAAAGAACGTCCACAAAGAGGGAACTCATCCAACTCTAGGATGGTTGTTCCTATAGATGTGGTCTTGATTCAGTAAATAGGATGAAAGTTCCTGTGTAAAATTACTACGACAGGGTGGCAGCAATCAAAATCACTAGAACAATTAAATCCATAGTACATGGTTTAAAAAACCACAGTATATGGTTTCAAAAATCATTGTAAATGAAAAGATTTTAATACTATAATATATGGTATAGAAACCACAAAAGTATATAAAGTATGTAGTATAACCTATGGAGAACTGTAATACGTGAACAGTTGGGAAGAGCATACCTTTAAACAGGTGAGAGGAGTGATATTTCAATTTCCTGGAGACTCTTGCCTTTGGTTTCAACTACATTCTTTGCCACGAAGAGTGCTGCCATCAAACAAAATGATGCAAATATCGAGTACAAAATTTTGGCTCCTAACTGCTCTAGCAACCGCAAAAAGAACAGACCAACAAAGAAGTTTACAACCTGAAATTCCAAAACCAACCAGTAAACATTAGAAGCAAAAAATAAATCATAAACGTAGCTACAACTGCAATAACATGCAAAAGATAATTCAGCTAAAGCAATCCATTTTTCTTGATCCCCAAAATATTAGTAGCTCATTCAGGATAATGAAACAAAAGCTATTTATCACCTCAGTTTCTATTTTGACTGCATACAGCCAATCATAATGATTAAATCAATTTAAATATCAATCTTAGCAAGATAAGATCTATGTAGCCACCTCCAAATAGTTTGAACTAACATGACATTATGAAACAATTAGTTGTTATGATTCTTGCTAAGTAGCAAACGAAGATTACATTTAACAGTTCTGATTATTTGATTTGAGTAATAGAAAAAATGTCTTGTATGAAAGTGGCTTGACAAAAGCATTGTTTCAATGTTACGTGAAAAAAGTGAAATTTACAGATAATTTACCCAGTGAACAGACATGCACAGAGCCATAGCTTTTGCACGAATCCTGCTGGGAAAAATTTCAGGTAGAAGGAGACCAGGAACTGGCCCAGCTCCCAGCGCAAAGGTCAGAACAAATCTACACAAGTCACAAATCTGAAATAAGATTCTCGATAACCCTCAATGGGAAGAACTAACTTGTAAAAAGGTTCAACTTAATTAACAAGGGGGTGTAGTGTTAGTTCAGGAACCAATTACTACATGCAGAATCAAGCTGTGAGGACAAGTAAATTCAGATTATACAATAAGCTGAATCTCACATCTTTTTTTTGAAGTAAACTCATATCACAAAATAAGCCAAATTTCAGCTTCATTTAAGTATTAAGACATCCTACGTAGTTAAAAAAATCGAAGAAAAAACATATACAGTTGTGGATAACATCAGAAAAACATTTGCATTTGAATTATATAAAATTGATATATATACATTTGTACTTATGTATATATCCTTTTTACATATGGTCTCATGTCTCTGGCAGTCAACCAACAAGTTATAATCCTAATAGAAAATTCAACCTTTCATGTGAAGGACCACATATTATCTCAAGCATGAAAGAATATGGAAAGCAATCAAGCTGAAATATCATTGGCTGGCCCAGCCAATATATTAGGATCCTGGTAACAATCCAACCTTTAATGCAGGTAAGTTAGCAACCACCTCATCCCACACAATAAGCATGAAAGAATGGACAACAATCAAGCTGAAATCACTGACATCCTTGACCTAGTTTGAAATGGGGTCAGGTGCAGTGTGTGTGGTTTACTAGGAGTGTCCTGATGTGAAGCCATCCATTGACCATTAGTCAAGCATAAACAATCTAATAGTGTTTTGTATGTAAAAACAATCCAATATATACCAATGGTCAGCACGTTAACCTTTTCTAATATATGTTACCTATTGGCCAAAGCATGTAGAATCATTTATATTGATTTGAAAAACTACTGTATCCTTTTTTAAAAGACAAGCATGCACGCCCAGAGGAATTGTTGAAAATATCAACATGCCTGCTTTAATCCATGCTCCAATACCAGAGTCTAGTCATTTGGAATGGCTAACTGAGAAATTTTCTCAAAAAAAAGGAGTGCAATGAGGAGATTTTCCTGTATACTTACAATAGCATTCCACAAACAGAAAGGGAGACATGCCAGGAACCTTCCTGATGAAAACTTGTTGCAACTGCCTGAAGAACCATTGCTGCTGCCTGAACCAGAATATAAATATGAAGCACATGTGTCCACCTAAATACACATGAAAAAGTATTAAAAGTATACTTCCAGTTTACCATTCCCAGGAAACTTCCTAGAAGAAGAACCCTCCTTCCTAGTATGTCCATAAGAAGCATAGCTACAATTGACCCTGTCATGAAAAGAATATACGTCTGCTTTCATCAGAGAAGAGAACTAGGTTGCAAACTTGCTTATCTAACCTGACAAGTTCGCAAATCCCACGCATATGTTGGCAATATCTGAAGCCACCCCAGCACTTTTAAAAACAGCAGAAGAGAAATAGAATACAGCATTGATGCCCGACAACTGTTGTAAAGCAAATAGCATTGTTCCAATAAAAACAACTGTAGCAGAAAAGGGAATTGCAATGAAAAAAGATACATTACATATAAACAAAAGCAGTGGGAATAAAGCACTGAAGATTTGAGAGATATTGATTCATGTAATGGATACCTCTAAAATGTCGTCCATAGAATAGTTCAGAATACTTAACAGTCTCCCCCTCATCCCCTCTGTCTAACCGTGACAATTCTGCCATTGCTGATTTGACATGATGTCCTCCCAGAAGTCTTTCAAATTCAGCTTCGGATTCAGCAAATTTACCATGCTGCAGCACATTTACATCCATATTGTGTATTTACAAATGTCAGCATGAGAATCATGTCATATTTAAAAGTTCAAAACTAAATTTGAAACAGAATTCTCAAAACATAATGTTATGAATGGGACTAAGTGAATATAGTAAACAGGCATCTAGGAAGCTGTTCGATCATTTAGTTTTAAAAGGAAAAGTGGCATTGATTTGAACAAGACCTACTTTTGGAAAAAATAAATTTTGTAAAATATTTTCAGTCCTCAGACCACTAAGGCAAATTTCGACAGTTCATACTCACTAAGCTACAACAGTATGAATAGAGGGCCTAAACTGATTTATGTGAGATGAAATTTAATTGAATTCAACAGTATTAACTTGTCAGCCAAATAATTTGTAAGGCTAAATTGGCAACACTTTCCAAAGAGAACCTTGTAAAGCATAAGAAGTTATGTAGAAAAAAGTACAGACAAAAAAAAACATTAGTACAATAGTAAACTAATATAAAAGAGTTCAAAAGATAAATGACCTTATAAAGCCAATGAGGGCTTTCAGCACAGAATTGTATACAGAGAGCAAGTAAAGCAGCTGGAATAGTAGATACGCCAAAACACACTCGCCACCTGCAGCCATAAGTTCCATGAGTGACTTTGCATATGTTCAAAAATGAGTGACCATGAGTGCTTAAAGAGGGAGAAGCCAATGTGATGTCTTGAATAAAGAGTTACCATCCTACATATTCCTTGACTGGAATTCCAATAAAGAGTGATGCTATCAATCCCAGGCATGTTGCAATCTGAATAAAACTCCCATAAGTACCTCTCACAGATGAAGGAGAAACCTGACCAGTAAGCAGTTTATGGTTAATCAGGAAAAAAAATAACGTAAATGAAGGGTTTTTGCAATCAGATAATCTGAAACACTCATGTTTCTACCTCAGTGATGTAGAGGGAGGCTACAGGGGGTCCAAGACCCATTCCTGTTCCAACAAGAAATCTTCCAAGAAGCATTCCCGCTAGTCTAGTTGCTGATGCACTGCGAAAGCATGTCAAGAAACTCGAATGATTCATGCAATAACACAAGGTTGTGGAGCGAACCTCTCGAGAGCACAACAAGTACCACAAAATTGACAGTTCATAATAAAATGACAAATGCTGAAAAAATTCTGTAACATCGGGATATTACCTCAAAGAAGCCCCGATAATCATTGGAAGGGCACTCAACTGGAAGGCCTTGCGGCGTCCAATTCCGTCAGAAATCCATCCGCTAAACAAACATCCAATCAACGCGCCGCCCAAACACATGCTCACAACGAGTCCTGAGCCAGAACAGTAACCAATACTGTCATGTAATATCTGTGACCCAAATAACACAATCGCAAGTAGAGAGGAAACCACCTTCCGCTAGCGTATTCCCTGAGAACCCAAGATCCATCGAAATACTCTCGAGCGGCTCGTTCACAACCCTTGAATCCAAAAGATCCACACATAAACACACAATTTTACACAACCTTTCAAATCTCTATCGATCGACACATACACGTAAACAACTTGCATGCAAAAAACACTCACCCTAGATGGTACCCAAACAAGAAGGATGACATGGTTGCGACGCAAACGTGCGGCAAAGAATGCTTCCAGGAGGGATTACCATCGTCCTGATCTGCCGGATCCAGCAATTTCTCTGAAATCAAAACCTAACATCTTAATTGAAACATGCATCAAAGAGAGGCGCAACCGAAGAAGAAAAGAAGCGGCCGCACCTGAGATATCATCCGCGTCCATATCAGGGGTGCTTGCACGGTCCCTGGAAGGCATCCGCTTGTACACCGAATTCAATCTCATGGACAGCTCGGTTGGATCTCTTCGAATCTCGCGGAACTCTCCGGTGATCCTCAGACACATGCAAACGCAACTTCGAACTTCACCCGGCGAGACGAAACCACAGCCAAGAAAAGGAAGAAGGCAACAAATTCAGTAATTTAAATCGAAGCAAACACGGGGACGATTCTGGAAAGAGGCAACATTTTTAATTTTTAAATCTGAGATCGGGAATGCCTTAAAACCACGTCGAGATCGAGGAAATGCGATGTCGCCTACTTGCCTGGAACCGACACCGTGCCGAGGATTTACCGAACCGTTTTGAATTCCGAAAATAACACACGCGTGCCGTTATCCATCTCCGAACTATTTGCAATGATTTTAAAAAACAGAGTATTTCTTTTAAATTAGGGGCAATTAAAAAAAAATCAAACGGATGCCTTTTTTAAAAAAAATAAAAATAAAAAAGCCCATCAGATTTTTTTTCTAAAATAGTCCTTATTTAAATATGATTGTACTAACTATCGATGCTTATGTATAGAAATTATCAAATAATTATTACAATGTTATTTATTATTTTTAATATTATTCTATTAATTTTACAATAAATAGAAATTATTATATAATACCTAATATAATATTGAGATAAGATAAAATCATTGATGAATAATCTTTTAATTTTTCTTTTTAAAAGACATCATTTGATTTATTTATTTAATTTAATTTTTATGTTTTTAATTACTATTAGATAGGTGATCGATTCATATAATTTTTTTTAAAAATAAATCAGAAAGTATTCGTGATAATAATTCATTAAAAAAATTCATTAATTTATAAAAATTATAACTTAGACGTGTGATACAATAATTTATAAGATTCGAGACGTTTGACTTTTGTCATTTAAATTAATAGGAAAAATCATTTTAGATATCAAATTTGATTTATTTTTCACATTTTGGATATCAAATTTTTTTAAAACCTTTTTAGTACCAAATTAATATTTTATTTTTATTTTAGTCTAAGATTCACCTTCCTAATCGATTTATAGTATTTAAGTTAATAAAAAATTAAAAATTAAAAAATTATAGGATTCATCTTTCTAATTAAGTTATAATGTTCAAGTTTAAAAAAAATTAAAAATCTTAAATCTTAAAAGTTCACCTTCTCAATTGGATTATAATGATCAATCATAATTTTTTAAAAAAATATTAAGACAATATTAAAATTATTATTTTTAAAATTTAAGATTAAAAAGCTCAATTTTAAAATATAAAAATCGTTTTAAAAATTTGATATTAAAAATCATCAATTTATATCAAGTTAGAGAGAGGATGGTTGAATTAATATACTCCCACAGCGAAATCTGCTATGATCAGTGTTATATCGTCCGGTACGCGCGGAGTGATAACGTAACGCAGAGGCGACAGTATCACACCGCCTGCCACCAACTATGCCTTGATGCACGTTCACGCGATGACGTCAGAGTCGCTGTAGCGTCCTGGCGGCGGACGCGTGGAAAGTAACAGAAGTGGGAAGCGGGGAAAAGTAGGACGATGTTTCGTGTTGCCTGATCCAGTCATGGTGGCGGGATCTGTGGGCGCGATTTCGTGACTGTAGAAAACTTTTCTTACCCGCTGAAGCGGTTTCGTGACTGCTTACAATCAATGTCATAAGGAGGAAGGAGCACGAGGTCCGCTGAAGCGGTGCTTTCAAGGGGTGGACGGTTGACACGTTTCGCCCGCGCAGCAGGTCAGAAGGAGACCGACACCTAACAAATTTGTCTGTGGGAATCATTTTAAAATTATATTTATCAGTCTGTTAATTGTCGACCGTAATTTTATTTTATTTAGTTAATAAGTAGTTAATTTTGTAGGATGAGCGCAATTAAAACTTTATCAAATTGATTTTTTTTTCAACCACTTGACGTCGATGAATGACGGACATGGATCCGACTGATGACCCACCTATGTCATATTATCATAATAAAATTTGATATTAAGTATATGCTATTCTATTAGTCTAGATTAATAATCTCATTATTTATCTTTTCTATATTAATTCTGAATCGAATTATTAAAATATTAAAATAAACGAATCATTTTTTATCATCAATTTACTTTTTTATTAAAAATACAATGGGATCATTCATTACAAATATGAGTGAAAAAAATTAAATCCAATTAACAGACACCATCAAATTTAAAATTTTATTTTTAAAAACTATTACTTCTTCAAATTTAGTTTCAATTGTAAATTTCATAAATGGATTAAATCGACGCAATTGAAACATCATCAACTAATATATCATAATCAATCGGACACAACTCGACTTATAATTCAACAGGTCAATGTCATCAAATGGTTGACATCATCAATCAAGATAGAAAAAAATTTAACGAATTCAATTTTGATAGTAAAATTTGATCTATTAAATTTATCTTAAAAAAATAACATTTAATCCAATTCAATTTATTCAATTTTGAAATGATTAATCATCTTTATTTTATATTTCTATTTAAAATAAATTAAGTTCAAACATTTGATTTTGCATTGAAATTAATATAAAAGAAATAATTATATTTATTATAATAAAAAATAATTATACCTATTATAATAAAAAAATAATTATATTTATTTCGCCCATAATCTGTTCTTAAATTATATAAAAATAAATAAATCAAGAAATTAATTTATAATGTACTGGCATTGTAGAAGTATAATGGCTAAATAATAATAATAATAATAATATCGAAATCAATGGGCATGGAAATGCTATCTTGTCCTGATTAAAAAAAAGGAAAGTGGATTTTAGGTCCCTAGCTCTTGAAAATTGCAGTGTCAAAATAATGGCAAAAGTCATAGCCACAGGATTGCAAACTATAATCGAAACATTTGTTTCCAATTTTCAGTTTGCTTTTGCCAAGGATAGAAACTCCCGAGATTGTCACCCTTGTGCAATAGAGTTCATCACAAAATTAAAGGTCATCTATGACAACACATTGTCATCGCAACTTTACAGCAGAATTACGACAAATCGAGCATCTATTCCATAAAGTCGTGAGAAATGATTTGGTGCCAACTTTCAACGAGAGAATATCAATCCACCAGAAAGTAAACGGGAGAGGCATGAACTTGAACAATGATAAATGTTATCTTTCCTGTGGAGCAGAACCAGATAGCTACCAGCACTTTTAGACATTGTGGAGTGGCACTTACAGGAATTACAATTCATCAGCAAGTCACATCACGGTTAGGTACAATATCATTGAAAGACCATAGAGACTCTTTTAAAACAGTGTGCTTGATTAACGAGGAAAGCTCGTCAAAGGCATTCAATTATTTGTGATGACCCATAATTTTAATCTCTTTTACAACGATAAGTAAGTGCACAAACATCATAATGAATGGCTGCTCTCAGCGCCCTTCTTTGGCATGGCAGCAAGCTTGGTATACATTCTAGCCATCGAGCGGTAGCCTCTGACATCACCTGATCGAAGGAGATTGCCTGTATGATCATCCGAGATAAAAAATGAGGAACAGTTTGATGTTTTCATGACTATATTTAATAGAAGACAACTACGTGTTTAGATATACACATGAATTCAACTATATTTTTCCAGGATGATAGGAAGGCATAGAGCAATTTAAGTTTAATATGTCACTTGTAAGTGCTCTTCCAAAGAATTTATGTTAAGTTTTGTATGAGTTAAGCTGTTATCCTCTAACGACAAGTTGCAACTTGTTACTTAGTGTATTGAGCGGTTCTCTATTAGATCAGCCTAGTGGATTTCTTCCACACAAAGTGAAGGTTTTTCATGTGGCTGCACTCCTGCAATCTGTTGAGGAAGAAGGTGCCACTCAAATATCTCACTTGTGTTCTTTGTGGGGAAGCAACTCTTGAGACCATTATTGTCATAAGCATGTTGGCTCTATCTGGTCGGCATCTGATCCATTTCATCTTTGGTATTTCTTGGCCAGGATAAACTGTTAATTAAGCTGTTTAATCTATTCAGCTCACTTCCTAAGAAGATGTGGCAGACTTTTGGCGCAATTGTTCAAACTTGGCAACATTGCATCTGGAGGCAGCAATGTCCATTGGTCTTTCAATCTGATAATCCAGCAGATCTCCAAAACTGGGAAAATCATGTCTGGCTCTGGAGAATCAGAATACCGACTCCACTTCAGCCGGATTACGATTGAGGGACTTTGCAAAATGCACTGTCTATTACACATGTAATGGGTTTTTTTGACTAGCTTGCTAAACTATTTGCAGCACAGTGGTCTAAAATACTCTAGCACTCTCTTCGTAGTCTCAATTTTATATAATGCATCAGTGAACGAATTCCATTCTCTCAAATTTGGTAGTTCTGAAATTGGATAACTAGCATTACCTACTGCAAGAGTTTTTGACAAATGCATTAGAAGTGTCAAGATAATAACATCCCATCAGTCATGCTAGAAAGCTCAAGGCAGAATAACAAGTCTTACTAATCCCATTTAGGAATAAAATAATTTATTATCAAATTAGATCAAAGTAAATAAAAGATGCCTAGATAAGTAAAACTTCGGAAACACAAGAACCAACCTGAATCACAGTTAAGGGGGCTATCCGGTTCTGGATGAGACATTAAAGCAATAATAGCTCTGCAAACAGACTGGAGGGTCCATGCAGGACTCCATGCATTCTTCAAAATATCAAGACAAATTTCCCCCGTCTGGAAACATAACAGAATCGAGAAATTAGATTAATCGAGACAAGTTACAAAGTAACTGCCAACAGCTAATAAGATATATGTATATTTATGTCTACAGCAAGAAAAATTAATATTGCATTCTTACAATTCTAATCTCTCAAAATATGCCAACATTGTTGGCATGCCTAATGACTGTCAATTTTACTGCTAATAAAATTTTTGGTAAAAGATATCAGAAAATAATCTTCCTGTTCCTATTGATGAGTAGAAAGTTTATCTTCTACTAATTTGCACATTAAATTTCATAGGCTCCAATAAAACAAACCTAATATCCATTTGATCCAGAACGAGTACTGACAGAAAGACCATTTGCACAGTTGCACTTCTTTCAGGCAGATTAGCTTTGGCGAAGACCCCTTTGGCAATGTAAGTTACGCTAGCAAAACAAACTACAGCAACTGTGTGAAAAATTCTGAGTTCACACCTTTGAGAGGATACAGGATACTAAGATTAAGATGGGAAAGTACCTGATCGAATGCCTATAGACAAAGGATTCTAAGTTTGAGCCTCGTATGTTTGTTTTTGGGGGGGGAGATCAACCTAGGTTCCAACCACCCATTATAACAAAATACCCTCCATGCAGTTGTTAGTTTCAATCTTTATAGTTAAATTTTTAAGTATTATTTATTAAAATAATAATTTCACAAAACCTCAAACCTATTATCATGTTACTAACTTCCTGCTAGTTATAATGATAGGTAATCTTAGACGTTGGTGGTTTTAAGAGATTAGATAATTATGGGGTTCTATAAAAGAAATCCAATCCTGCCCATAAATTATTGCTCATAATTTATTTTTAAGTTCAATAGGAATTTGAGTTCTCTTTGTTCGTTGCAACATCAACTAGTATTAGAGTTGAATTTCAAATGTGATAGTTTGAATTGCTTTCATAAGTTTTGCCAAGTTTAATTCTTAATAAAAAGGATAGCCCGATGCATGAAGCTCCTGCCAAAGCAGAGACCAGGAGAATGATCTATTGCACGCAGTCTTACCCTGCATTGCAAGAGACTATTTCCGCAACGTCAACTTTGCGACCACTAGGTCATATGGCAACAACTATACTATTGCACCAAGGTTCCCCTTCAAGTTTAATTCTTAATACCATGAATAATTTTAATTAATATAAAGTTATAAATTTTAATTAACTTTTACTATAATTAACTTTTTACGTAATTATAATACATGTTTGTTCTTTGTTTATATTTGTTGAATAATTTGATTACTACAGACATTAAAGATTAAAATGTTTGAAACCAATTAAGCTTTAGTTTTTAGCTTTAATCACTTTAAAAATGTATACCTTTTGTTTTGTAACAATTTACCCTTATAAACTATTCAACTTTTACAAATAAAATGTTGGCACGAGCAATGAATAAATGAGCCCTTCTTGTTCCTTTGTAAACTAGGGTTTGCTTTAATTTTTAGAGAAATTTCAAATTTAAAGGCCCGACAAATGTTCATTATTGAGAATGTACTTTTGTTTGAAAAAATTGTATATTTTGTTGGGTTTATATATTTGTATTTGAAATTTATTTAGGTGTTTTGTTGAGGATGTAGTTTTGTTTGAAATTTGCTCATGAGCACTAAATAAGTAAATCCAAATTTTGTTTGACTTTAAACACTAAATATTGTTTGATAAGACTTAAATAAAACTCTTGGATGAAGTGAAAAATAGGTAAATCCAAATTTTCAAAATTTAGGAGGCTAGATATTATATTTTAGATCTAAATTAGATTTTGAATTTTGTAATTAAATTTAAATTTTCATATTCAAGATTTTTTTGATAAAATAGAATCTAAAATTTTGAAAATTGTTTATTCCTTTAAATTGGAGTGATTAGTGTTTTTTTAGAAAAAATTAATCTTATATGATTAATAGACAATTATTGCAATGATCATGTCTTTTCGATGTTATTCCAATGAAATAAATAAAAAAAAATGAAAGAAAAATTAAATAATTTTTTTCTTAACTTAATCAAATAAATTTTTATTTAATCAAGGCATCATGTCGAACCATAGTTGTTCCTTCATGTTTGAACCAAAGTTAAAAGAATATACAAAAGAGAAGAATCTTGATACAATCTCAGCAAACTATAATTTTTTCGTCACTAACTAGTATGATATCTTAGTCTCTCCCGACATCACAAAAATCAAAACATGAGATTTTTTTTCATATATGTTACATATCAAATTTTATCATATTTAAATTTTTACATTTTAAAGTATTATTTTATAAAAAACAGATAACCAATTAAGCTAAATTAAATCAATATTTTGAATCTTTAAAGTATTATTTTACAAAAAACAGATAACCAATTAAGCTAAATCAAATCAATATTTTAAATTTTAAGGTTCAACGAAAGTTATTTTATGGTTAGGTAAAGCCTAAAAGTAGAATGGAGGTTAAGATCAAGTAAGTCCAAAATGAATTCAATTTTGACTTATTTTGACTCATTTAAATAAAACTAAGTTTATTTATATAGGATACTTCGGGATAATTATATTTAATTAGGTTAGTGTATTTTTAAAAGGTCGAGAATTATTTAATTCTCTTTCTTCTCTCTACATGCACTCCTTTTTGCATCCGCTGCCACCTGCAATGCTCTGTCGCCCACCCTTCACCCACAACACTTGTCACCCACTACTTGTCCATCTCCCTAAGATACTCCTCTTTCATATAGTTTCTCCCCTCTCCTTTCTCTCAATCTCTCTTTTCTCTTTGTCGTGTGCCATCACTTTGGTGTCCATGCCAAAGTATCTCGCATGATTAACGAGTGGAACAACAAATTCTATTGTGGCACCAACATAGCTCGACAGTTCAATCCTCTATGTTCCCTCTTCCCATGAGCACTAGTGGCGACTCCTCCCGTATTCATGACCCACTGATGTCTATGATCACCTCTTTAGATTATAGAAGATCCATAACAAGCTTCCCACTTTCGCTTGATGATCATCTACTTTCTTCAATGATAACGCTTTTGTAATCTACCCTCCTTACCTTTGTTGCACCACCAACCATACCAACAAAACCTCTTTTGTCACTTCTACATTGGGATCGGCTATATAGATCTTGCAATGTCGTTGGATTCAATCCCTTATTATATTCTTATCTATATTTAAATAATGTTATTATATTTTATCGCTATCAACCAAGTCTTCTTTGGTATCCTTTTGACTTGATTAATATGTGAATTTGTCATATTCTACATTGCTTAAGTAAGATATTTATTAGTGGCCTAAGTATATGTTCATATTATGTTAAATGTTTCTCTCAAAGATTTTCCTTAATAGGTACAACCTGAATTTCTCTATGATGTTTTCATATCTTATCCTATCCATCTTTTTATGTCCGCATCTCTATCTTAAACATCCTCATATCTGCAACTCTCATCTTCTGCTCGTGAGCTTGATTCATAGCCCAACATTCAACTCCATATACCTAACCATCATTTTGTAAAACTTTCCTTTAAGCTTTAGAGATACCTTACAATTACAGAAAACACCGAACACCCTTCATTTCAACCATCCTACTCATATCATATATAAAACATTTCTATCAACACATCCATCCTTTTGCAAAAATCATCCTAGGTACTTAAAGTTTTTAGGTAACTCATAATCTCCTATCTTAATAATTTCTTGCTACGTCTAGTACTATTAAATTTAAATTTCATATATTTCGTCTTTATTCAACTAAGCGTAAAACTTTTACTTCAAGTGTTTTCTATCAAAATAAACTAGGCATTCTTGAGTTCAATAAAATTTTGAGTTCACTTCATTTTTTTATCTAGTGCTACATCAACCCCCTCCTTTTACCATCAAAATACTTTTCTAAATACCTTGATAAAGAGCATTTTGTATCAAAATCATGCCCAAATTAACCAAGATGATACCAATGCACTACAAAGTAAGGACTCATTGTCAAGCATGTAAACTTAATAAATTGTGTGCATATAAGTTATTTCACCAAACTTTCTTCAAAATTATGCTAAAATTACTAATGCAATGAAACATACTTAAAATATGGTTACATAAAATAAGAAAATAAATTGTCAAAACAGACAAATTTTTAATAGAAATGTTTCACCAAATAGCATGAAACATAAAAATTTAAATGAAAGCATTACTTTTGTATATGTGTTAGGAGGGGCTTGGATTGGGTTTTTTCAAATAAGGGAGCCAAAACTTGAGGTTTTATTAGCAGGTAATGTTGTCAAACTGGACAACCTGTGGTGGGGCGGGCCGACCTGTCAAAAACACGTCATATGGAGGGGCGGGGTGGGCCATCCTATCATCCTAGCAGGTTGGGAAATCCCCAACCCAACTAAAGGTGGGTACGGGTTAGGCGGGTTAGCCCACAAGCCCGCCAAAAAATAAAAAATAAAATAATATATAGAAAATGTTGAAAATTTTAAGTTTAGATTGTGGATTAGGCTGGTAAGCCCATGAGTATCCATGGAGGCACTCACTGGGGCTATATCTTCAAGTTGTGGAAAAATATATCAATGAAATTGGCCCTCAACATGCTGCTCAAGTAGTGACGAACAATGCGACAAATAATATGGCGGCGGCAAAGTTGTTGAAGGTTACACAACCTCAAATTTTTTGGGACCTTTTATGTGACTCATACAATCAGCTTCATGCATGAAGCAATTGGAAAGTTACCCAAGTTTAGCGGAATGCTTGAGAAAGCAAAGGCCCTAACAATATTCATCTATACACATCATAGAACTTTGGCTATTATGAGGAATTATACCAAGAAGAGGGATATTGTGAGGCCTCGATGACTAGATTTGCTACTTCATTTTTTACCTTGGAAAGCCTCAAAGGCAAGAAAGATCAATTGAGACTTATGTTTACATCCGAGGAGTGGAGCAAAACAAAATTAAGGAGTAGTGTGAAGGGGAAAGCGGCGGAGGCGACGATAACAAATATCTCTTTTTGGAATGGTGTTTCTTTGGCTTTGAATGTTTTTACCCCTTTTGTGAAAATTTTACGCCTCGTTAATAGTGACAAAAAACCCTCAATGGCCTTTTATTGGGTGCGCTTAAACAAATCAAGAAATAGATTAGAAAGACTTTCAAAAAAGAAGAAAATGTCACCCTATTTTGAAGATTATTGATAAGACTTCTACAGGTAGACTTGATAGTCCTTTGCATTATGCCGCTTACTTGTTGAATCCAATTTTTTACTTCAAAAATTCAAGCATACAAAATGGCACCAATGTCGTTAATAAGTTGTTGAATTACGTTGAGAGAATTTTTTCCACCGACAAGGGCATGTAATCCACCATTTCTAATGATGAATTATTGAAGTATAAGAGTAAATCCGGAAACTTTGGAAGAAAAATTGTGGTCGCGGCATATGAGAAGGTGGATGTGTACCATGACTTTAATCCCGGTACATATCTTTCCTTTATTTCTATTCACTAACATAGATGTCTCTTTTACCTATTTTTTGGTTTATTATTTTTTCTCTTTTTACTTTTTAATTTAGATGGTGGTCTAATCATGGCGGTGACGGTCCAAACTTACCAAAAAAATGGCAATGAGATTTTTCTCTTTGACAAGTAGTTCATTAGGGTGCGAAAGAAATTAGAGCTAATTTGAAGGGGTAAGCAATAATTCATAAATTACGTTATCTATCCTCTCTTTTTATTAGTTTTTAATAATTTTCTAATTGTTGCATACTAAGAAGAGGAATAAGCTTGAGATATCAAGATGAATGATCTTGTATATGTCAAATTCAACGTCAATCTTATGAAGAAAAAGAGTAAAGAGAAATGGATGGAGATTTGCTTATATCCTCTCAAGCTAGTGAAGCTCAAGGTTGGCTTGTTGGTGGTGGCGATGAAGATGAGGTTTAGTCGGGTTCGGGACTTCCTTGGAGAATAGTAGTGGCAGCTTCAAGAGTGGATAAAGTGCTACAACCAAGGAGAAGTGCAAGGAACATCCCCATTAGAAAACTTGATAAAGATTTAGATACATCGGAGGAGGAGAATAAAAAAGATGTTGATTTTGAATCAAATGATTAGAGGATTATGATTGTAGTTGATGGTGCATACGTAGATGATTTAGAAGATTAGTTATGTTCAATCTAGTCCTTGTTGGCTTATTGTCATGTTGGATTGAAACTTTGAATTTTAAACTTAAGCTTTTGGTAAAAGTAATGATATTACTTTTTGGTGATGAATCTTTATTAATTATCTTGTTAGTTGCATTTATATATTTATTTGTACCTTATATAAATTGTATTGTATTGTATGAAGCTTATTTATGCATAAATATCATTTAATTACATATATTACAAAAAAAATGATGATTATTTATAATATTATATATAAAAATAGTAAAAAAAATTCAACCTCCTAGGCACTGCCAGTGCTTAGGCGGTAGGCAGTGACTGATGGCCTCGCTACCATCTATTGTCATTTACAACATTGACAACAACATTCTCCATTATCAAATTGATGTAGCAAAAGAATGCTCTGAAACCAAATTGATATAACACAAGAAAACTTTGATATTAAATTAATGCACCATCATAATTTAAGCCACCAATTATATAGAAAATTAAAGACGAAATTGATGAACAAGTTAATAACTATTAAATAAAACAAAGACACTTTGATCGATTCGATACTAATGAAAACTAGGAAATAATTAAGTAAAGTGATTAATACAAATTATTCCATAGATTGGCTACCAAATTAAAAGATAACGAATGAAAATAGAATAATTACGAAACAACTCAAAACCAGAATTTAAAAATTGAAATTTGATTCTTATTCCTAATCTGCATCAGGTGGTCTATTATATAGATATAAATTGGTATTTCCTAATAACTCAAGCTTTTAAATGAGTGCTAGTCAATCAATGTTAATCTGGTATTGGAACAGGGGTTTGAGCTTTGAATCATACCTATTGTAAAAATAAAATCATACCCCTAGATCATGATGGTCGAGAGGGAGCTTACTGAAGCTAGAAGACTCCACTTTCATTGGTCTCACATGGGCAAATGTAATGATCCATTAAATATAAATTGGTCTCTTTCCTAATATCAAGCTTTCAGAATAAATGGTTAGCCAATTATCGTTACCACGGTATCAAATCTCTAAGTTCAAATCCTGTCATAAAAAATAAAAGAAATTATATCATTATAATTCATGATGGGCATCATGACAATTACTGAAGCAGAAAGGCTCCATGATCATTGGCCTCACATGGACAAGGGCAATGGTTCTAATAACTTGAGCTTGCTTTTAGGTAACGTGGTTCACACCAATCAATGTTAAGAATTGGAGCAAAAGGTGATAACACTCACCCCAGACGGCCCAATATCACCAGCCCCGGCTAGATATAGTCAGGAAAATCACGAGGGGCATTTTGCCCTAACACAACGGCCCTTTACATGGGTGAGATCAAGCATCCAACGAGGCATTTTGCACTCGTTGAGAATTGACTCCAAGACTTATCGAAGCAACCACCCATACAAATACTAACTGTGCCAACCCGTGGGAGCAATCAATGTTAAGAATGATCGATATATCAAGCGCCTCATGATGAAAATATTAGTGATATTTTCAACATTGAGTATCCACATCATGTAATCAAATTGCCAGTCTCAATGAACTATTTCGCCATCAAATTTCTAGAATCCCTAGTGAAGCTACAATCCAT
The DNA here is from genome assembly GCA_024364735.1 of Boesenbergia rotunda. NCBI lineage: Eukaryota > Viridiplantae > Streptophyta > Magnoliopsida > Zingiberales > Zingiberaceae > Boesenbergia > Boesenbergia rotunda. The sequence continues at coordinate 809,223 of JAGFNQ010001428.1, read as the reverse complement.
TGTTCAACTCACCATAAAATTTTTGTCCATAGTAACACATTAATTGAGATGTTACAATTTTATTGAGTAACACACTTTCCAAACATACCAGCATGTCTACAATCCACAATTCTGAATTGATAAGCAATACATAAAAATCTTGAAATGAAAAATAACAAAAACTTGAGTATACAAGAAGGTACCTTGAAATGGACATTTGGATGAAAAATTTTGGTAAGGAAACGAACTTGTGGAGGTAATAGAGGATATTGCTCTGGAATAGCAAATGCAAGTTGAAAAACACCACCTTCATATGGTGTTTCCGAAGGCCCCTAATGCAGAAAAAGTCAGACAATCAAAGATTATAAAATAGTAACCTTAAGCTTCAATTACACTTTACCTTTATAAGAGCAGTCCACTTAAATATGTTTGAATCATCACATATTAACTGAATATCTGGGTCTACCCCTTTCTCTCGTTGCACTTCCTTGTATTCCTTAAAAAGTCTAGCTCTTGATGCCTGCAAGTGATTGATAATTTATGCTTGCTTAGTATTGAAAGGTGTAATTCCTCTTGATCAAGAAATAGCAGGTAAATGCTTTGGGTTGGGAAAAAAATATAACAACTCACATGCACAATCACCAGCCAAATAAGGGGGGGAAAACTATACAATTGTCAAACAGTGAACCAATAATATGGTATGCTTGTTAAACTCAGTTAACTGTTGAACAGATTGGCTAAAGGCTGGAACGGTATCTGAAATCGCCAATCCAATTTTGTCAAACATCTTGGGTATGTGCTGATTAGGAGATTACTGGAGTGTCGACTGTGTCGTCAAAATTAATTAAACCTTTGGAAGTTGCTAATTTCTCAAAAGAAATCACCGAAATTGAGAGATAATCAAGAAGAATAAGTAATTATTTGTAAATTAAACTTTGGAGTGCTAATTCAATGAAATCATTTGGAAGTTCTAAATTTGTCAAAATAATGCTAAAAAAAATCACGAAATTGAAATAATCAAGAAGAATAAGTAATTATTTGTAAATTAAACTTTTGGAGGTTGCTAATTTCTCAAATGAAATCTTTGAAATTGAGAGAAAATCAAGAAGAATCAGTAATTATTTGTGAAAATCTGCCAATTTTTCACTGAGATAAAATCGAGCCAACTTATTCGATGAGACCTAGATCTAGACTTGGTGAGGAAAAGATGAACATGGCAAAGAGGAAAGCTGCTATGACATGAGGATCATTATCAATGGTATCCACTGTGTAAAGACACCTTCAGAGCCAGAACTGAGCTCCATGCAACTACGTGAGGAGAAGTTGAGCAGGACTGCATAGTCGTTGCCACCAGTTCATGTTTGAGAGGATCAAATCATCCCCTCTTTCAGTTCAGGAAGAAGCAACAAAACATGTGGGGCTTAGGTGTGTGTAAAGTAATAAATTACAGTTAACTAGTTAGTATGCTTGCTCGGTGGCTAATTGGGTGCACCAAGGTACTTAATGAATGTTTAGTATAGTGCAAGTATTGTATGAGTATATGCATTAAATTAGGTAGTAATAATAGTTTATTTGATAAAAATAATGCAAAGTAAAGTTAATTATGCAAAGCATAAGATGAAGGACCTAACAAGCCAACTATGTGAATTAGTAATTTGTCACTATTATTATGTATTTTGAGTAATCAGTTATATATATTAATTATATAATTATATACTAATTGGCAGCAAAATAATGTACTTATTTGGCAATGCACTTTAGTATCTGCTAACCTTGGTGGCTGGTTGGGTGCACGTAGGTGCTTAATGAATTATTAATATACTGCAACTGTTGTATGAGCAATATGTTTTTAATTAGGAAGTAATCAAAGGTTATTTGATGAGATAGTGTATCGTGAGATTAATTGTGAAAGACATAAGATGTTAAGATTAAGGACCAAACAAGCCGACTATGTGAATGAGTAATTTGTTACTATTATAAGTATATTAAGTAATCAGAAATTATATATTAATTATTTTCTAATCGTAATCATTAAATGAGAATCAGTAAAATATATTTGATTAATATTCAAGATAATTGTATCATTGGTTAATATTGGATTAATTAGAAACAATAATAATACTAATTAAACTATTTAATTAATTAATCTTGGAATGAATAATATTAGTAATTACATCAATTTATCAAATTAAAATTAAATAATTGATATCTTCCAATATTCTATTATTTATTTATCTAAATTGTCTTTAAAATAAATAATATCACATTATAATTAAAAATATTAAATTTAATACCAAATTAATTTTTAAATAAAAAAATTTGTTCGTCTATTTTGATTATTGCTACTGAAATATAATAAGAATAAATTATGTTAAGGAAAATCAAAATAGTAATAGAGCTAATACATTTATCATTAATCTGAGATCAATATCAAACTGAACAATTATGAATTATAATACAAATATTATTTATTTATTTATTCTTGGTTTTTGAATTTTTATCAATTGTGATCCATCGATCCTAACAATCTAATGCAATACATAAATTCTAATCTGTCAGATGCATAAATAATGGAAAGGTCTGTTACATTTTGACAATCATGGCATGCATAATCTAAATGGTATGCCACTGATTAAACTGGCCTACGACGTTTCAAGACCACATAGTTTAGTAACTTTATCCCTCTATGTGAAGAGAATAAAAGTAATCAGGTTCTCTACTATGTCCCCATTGAGCACTAACTTTGTTTCCATTGAAAATTTTATATGTTTAATTATGTGATTTTCTAGAGTACATTTGAGCCTAGCCAGAAATTCAGCAGCAGCAGAATGGAAAAAAAAAATGAACAGATAAGAGTTTTGACGTAACCTGCATGATTCTTGCTGATGAATATGCTGGGACTGAACAGTATAGTATTGGAGTATGGTCTACAAAATGCAAAGGATCTCATAACAAATAAATTGATGCGACTAAAAAGATAAGTAAACAGTAAATTAAAAGTTGTATGGGACACTATAACTGGACACAAAAGTTCATGATTCTATAAAAGAAGATTTAATTAAACTCAAACAAGGATTTCAATCAACTAACATGCAAATAGATTGATTTTGTTCAAGGCAATTCAATTAATAGTGATACAATCGACTAGATGGTCATTTTTACTCAACTAAATAGTATAATGTTGGGTTTTTAATGTTAATATTTTGTATGATGGGTCGTTTGAAAGCTAAAGTCAATTGACTGAAGATCTTACTTTCATCCATCTGAATTGAAGGATGGAGTCAAGGGAATATATGCTCTTGGAAATCTTTTAGGCGCTATGAACTTCCAAAAAATATCTAAAACTCCTATACTCATCAAGATCAAGTACCCAAAGGAATCCAAGAGCTTGAACCAAGGTTAAAGGCTTCAATCACTTGGTAGTTTACCTCTTTTCTTTGCTAGTCTCTCAATTTCATCTTTAGGAAAAAAAGTGAAGATTCCTTATTAAGAGAAATCTTGGTTGGGGTCAGGCTCAGAGAGAGCTTGCAAAATACCATTATTTAGGTCAAGGTGTTATCTTTGGAGGTTGCAAACTTATTAGAAACTTACCCCATTGACTCATTTTATAATGTAGTAGGCAGTAATAATGGATTTGCAAGAATCATCATAGGTTGTAAAGTAGGAGTAAGGCTCTAAACCACATTAGATATTTAGATGGCTTATGCTATTTTCTTTTGTATTTTATTTCTATTGTGATTTCAACACTAATCATTACACGCACACACATATTACTAACCTTGAATTTGAGCTTGTATTTATGCATGGATTCTTTGAAAATTTGAGTTTACCATTCATCCTCTTCTCTAGCTGGCCATACACAATCTTATATTAAAGAGGCAGTGTGCTAAGTTTGTGAAATGGGATAAGAGGAATCAAATACATGTTCAGAAGTGGATCTGGATATAAGGTGTGGCTTGACAACATCCTCAAAGAGGAGAAAGATCTTTCTCCCTTTGGGAATAGATGGAAGAATTATGGACCCCAACTTGCAAAGGAGGAACTAAGGAGTAATGTGACCATTAGTAATGTTGTTACCAAAATATTTATAGTAGCCCTTTATTCTTGTGGCCTCTATTAGCAATCTTGGTATTTCCTATTTAATCATGTTAAGGTAATTTCCTGTTGCTCCAGGTTGATGATTTTTTGTGGGATATAAATGTTAAAACAGATTATGGGTAGTTTCTTGTTTTGCTTCAGTGATGTCATGTATTTAACAAAGAGAGTGCTAATAAAATGACAACACGTTTTAAATATCCCCTCTTCTTCTTATGAGCATCATTAGGCAGTAAAATATTCTTACAATGGATGTATAGGACTATTAGAAGAGATATCAACATTTTTGAGAAGATACAGAGAAAACATTAGAAAATAAGTTAAGATGGACGTATTAAAGTTGATTAATTAACAGACTTAATAGTTAAATACAACAATAACCAAGTTTTTATCCCACTAAGTGGGGACGGATAGACTTGATAGTTAAATGATAAATAAAATAGGCAAAAATGTAACTGGTAGAAAGAGCACAAGAGACCAAATAAAACTTGACATAAATAAATGATCCCAACTAGTGGTGAATTGGAAACAATCGGGGAAAAAAAACATCTAACTCTAGCCCATTACAGTCTCCTACATTGAATAACTTTGGGTCGACTGATAATTTTATTAACCAATCAGATATCAGTGCAACTTCATTTACAAAGAAATGACACTGCAAGTATAAAGCAAGGAGAAGGAATCAAGCATGGTTAAAGCTTTCTCCATGATCCATAATATTTTGTGAATCAAAATTAATGGCAAAGATGGCACGCCCAACATGCTTCCAACCTAAACTCAAAATCATGCTATCAGTCTTAACAGAATAACACTTCTTCATCAAACCACAACACTGAAGCTATTTATGATCCAACAAGAATGGAAGGATACATAATATATATAGCTAAAAGCAGCATGTCTCCTGACTAAAATTATAAGCCTTGCGTTCAGAGTTATTACTCAAAAACGTAAATAAATAAAATAAAACAAAATTCTTGTTCTTACAGAATCTAATAAAACTGCTTAAGCAAATTATTTCTACAAGTCTAACTGCGAAAAAAACAACTTTAAAGAAGTAATATCCAAAAAATTTGGTTTGATCTTTAAGCATAAAAAACCTAAACTTTAATGAGATTGAAGGATCCAACATCACGAGCGATTCCATTAACGGCAATAAAAACGCTAAAATGAGATCGCACGTCAAGAATGAGATCCAAAAGGAATAATAGAAGAGATTCGATCAACTATGTAACCTATTAGAGGATAAACGAAGCATAAGGAGGCAATCGTACCTAGAATCAAACAGGAATGGGATGGGGCAAATAATATCCGCAGGACAAACTTGACTAGAGAATTAATCCGTAGCGCAGGGCAACTTCGGAATTCGGAATTCGGAAACTCAATCACCGGCTCATGGCCATCATCCTCTTCTCAATCAACGACCATAATAGACACAAATACCAATCAACGGCCATATCTTTAAGGCAAAATTCCCAAACACCTTGACAAAATTCCCATAAACGTCCTTACATTCTAACATTTTAAATCAAACTCCTTGCTTTTCCACTTGTGTTGCCCAAAATGCTCCACATAAAATTAGCAATTCTGAAACTAGCAGAGCGACCGTCGACCGGCCGCGGCGCCCTATTTTTTGGCGGAATAGGAAAAAAGGTTTAGGGTTAAGGGTTACCTTGAGCTTCCTAGCTCGCTGTGGAGTGCGGCGGCAGGGGAGGAAGACGAAGACGAAGTCGAAGAGGCGGCGGCTGCGGACGGCGGTGACCTACGAGCCTACGACGACTTGCGCCGGAGAGCCGACGGTGTTGTCACACACGATGCTTTTCTTCCACCTAAATTCTTTCTCTTATCTATTTTTATTTATCCAAAACAATTAATTCTGCAATATTATTTTTTAGGAAACTGAAAGTTTATTATTTTAGACAAATTAAAATATTATTGAATTTGAAAAAAAAAATGAAATTTACATTGAAAAAATATTTAACTTAAAATAAACTATTTGAATGAAAAAGTAGAAAAATATTTACTAACTAATCAAATTTGAAGAAAGTGGACAAATATACGGTGATTAGTGAAGATGATCAAATAAATAATATTTTCTTGAATCTTTGAGAATCTTTTTTCTGAAAATCGAGATAGATAATGCTTCGTAATTCTGCGAATTCATATGTTATATTAGTTACCGAAACTTCGATGTATGATTAGAACGTGTTAATGGATTAATATGATTTCAATATTTTTTAAATATAAATATATTAATTAAAAATAAAAATAATAATTTAAATATAAAAATAAAAAAATTTAAAAAATACGAAATCGTTCCCCTATGATAAATAAATATAAATTTATTATATATGTTTAAAATCAAAATAAATATATATTAAATTAATAAGATAATTTTATTTGATTTTTATTAAGTCTATTTAAAGTATTTTATTTTATAATTAAGATTTGATTGTAACTATTAAGTTAAGCTTAGTTTTTTTTTGGGCTGATTTATATATTTTATTACTATTTTTTATACTTAGTCTATTAAGTATTTGTATACATAATATTTGATAGATTAAAACGGCTTATTTCTAAAAACAAAAGAACTTTTCTTATAAGTTTTACTTTTATAAATTTAATAAAAACTATTATTTACAGTTAATGGCAAGGTTTGATATATGATTTATTATTATGGACGTTGGTAAGATTTTTCTGTTTAGTAGCATCTTAGGATAACATAATCTTAATCTTAATGACGAGGTTCGAACAAAGAAAGGATTGTGGTGGATACCTAAGGACCCAGAGATGAAGAAGGGTGTAGCAAGCAATGAAATGGTTCAAAAAGTTGAAAATAAACATATGTCTAGAGATTTTGAAATAGGCCAACCTTCCGAACTACGGCTGAATCCATGAGCAAGCAAGAAGCAACCTAACGAACTGAAACATCTTGATAGCTAGAGGGAAAAAAAAAGTAAAAGTGATTCTCGTAGTAGCGGCAAGCAAAATGGGAGCAGCCTAAACCATGAAAACCAGGTTATAGGAGAGCAATACAAGCATCATACTATTAGTCGAAGCAATGGAATGAATGTTGCACCCTAGAATTTAGATGGTGAAAGTCCATTAGCCAAAAGCATCACTAACTTATGCTCCGACCTGAGTTGCATAGAGCACGTGGAATCTCGTGTGAAACAGCAAGGATCGCCTTGCAAGGTTAAATATTCCTGGGTGACGATAGCGAAGTAGTACCATGTGGGAAAATGAAAAGAACCCTCATCAAGGAGTGAAATAGAATATGAAACAATGAGCTCCCAAGCAGCGGGAGGAGAATACGATTTCTGACCACGTCCCAATTGAAGAATGAGTCGGCGACTCATAGGCAATGTCTTGGTTAAGGGAACCCACCGGAGCTGTAACGAAAGTGTGTCTTCATAGTGTGATTGTCACTACTTATGGATCTGAATTTGGATGATCTATTCATTGTAACGACCCGGAAAATTCTCTTAATATTTTCTTAAAATATTGAGCATGTCTAGATAATTTTCCGAGGGGCCCAGAAATAATTATGTAAAATTGGGCCTAGAAATCCATGTTTTCTCATTTAAATTTAGAAAACTAAGCACAAATGAGCTTTAAATGGGCTCCAAAAATAGGTATTAATTAGGTAAAAAATTAATATAAATTAGGTAAAATTAATATAAATATAAAAGAATTTTATTTAGGAATATTGGCATAATTATGGGTGATTTTAGGGGGATTTTCGGAATTTAGGGAATAAGAATAATAAAATAAATGAAATAAAAATAAAGGTGCATGAGCCAAAAATTGAACCTTGGACCTCTTTTGCAACCATGTAAGCCTTAACCAACTCACCTAACAAGAGATTCTTATAAGGAAATAAAGTGGATGGTGGTTAAGGAGTAGAAGAAGATGAAGAGTCATGGAGAGACTCTTCATTTACCTTCTTAATGGGCTATTAAAGGGGGGTTTTGGAGTTACTTCTTCTCCTCATTCCTTGCATTTTCGAAACTCATTCTTCCCCTCATCCTTGCCGAGCACCAAAGGGAAGAGTGCCTTGGAGAAAACTCCACAAGGGGTCTCATCTCTCAAGATTTAAAGTTCCTACAAGGTGACAAGGACTAGTTGTGGTCAAGAGATACCAAGTCCTCTTCCTTCTCCTCTTTCAAGGTTCGAAAAATCAAGAAAACTAAGGTAAGACTCCCTCACCTGTGGTATAATAGTTACCTATGATTTCCATGATTTTTGGCATGATATATGGGTTAGTTTTCGGATTTAATGTTGAAGGGAAACAAAATCAAGGTTCCCATGTTCAAAGGTTTCGGCCAGCATGTTTTAAAGGTCCATAATTATGATAAAAATCATGATAATGTTATTTAGTGTTCCCTTATGATGTTTAGAAGTTAAGTGAAATTTTTGGGAATTTTTGGAGTACCCTAGGACACCCTAGGGTCTCGGCCAACATGAAAGAAGCAAAACCCAAAACCTTAAGTTCAAGGGTTTCGGCCACCATGTTTTAAATGTCTAAAAATATGTTAAAAATCATGATAATGTTATTTAGTGTTCCCTTATGATGTTTAGAAGTTAAGTATAATTTTTGGGAATTTTTGGAGTACCCTAGGGCACCCTAGGGTCTCGGCCAACATGAAAGAAGCAAAACCCAGAACCCTAAGTTCAAGGGTTTCGGTCACCATGTTTTAAATGTCTATAAATATGTTAAAAATCATGATAATGTTATTTGATGTTCCCTTATGATTTTTAGAAGTTAATTATAATTTTTGGGAATTTTTAGAGTAGCCTAGGACACTCTAGGGTTTCGGCCAACATGAAAGGGGCAAAACCAAGGTCCCTATGTTTATGGGTTTCGGCCACCATGATTTAAATGTCTATAAATACGTTAAAAATCATGATAATGCTATTTAATATTCCCTTATGATGTTTAGAAATTAATTGTAATTTTTGGGAATTTTTGGAGTGCCCTAGGACACCCTAGGTATTCGGCCAACATGAAAGAAGCAAAACCCAGAACCTTAAGTTCAAGGGTTTCGGCCACCATGATTTAAATGTCTAAAAATATGTTAAAAATCATGATAATATTATTTAATGTTCCCTTATGATATTTAGACGTTAAGTATAATTTTTGAGAATTTTTGGAGTACCCTAGGACACCCTAGGGTTTCGGCCAACATGAAAGGAACAAAAACTAAGAACCCTGAGTTTAAGGGTTTCGACCATCATGTTTTAAAGGTCTATAAATATGCTAAAAATCATGATAATGTTATTTAATGTTCCCTTATGATGTGTAGAGGTTAAGCATAATTTTTGGGAATTTTTGGGGTACCCTAGAGGCCCATATGGTTCGGCCAACCCCAAGGACCCAATGATTGGGGTTGAGTCTTTAACTTCAACATATGTTTATGATGTGCCATGTTTATGGATGATATGCTATGTTATGAATGATATGTCATGTTATGAATAATATGTCATGTTTATGAAGGATATGCCATGTTTATGAATGATATGCCATGGTTAGGCACGATATGCCATGTTTATGAATGATATGCCATGTTATGAATGATATGCTATGTTTACGAATGATATGCCATGCTTACGAATGATACGCCATGCTTATGCATGATATGCCATGTTATGAATGATATGTCATGTTATGAATGATATGCCATGTTTACGAATGTTATGTCATGTTATGAATGATATGCTATGTTTACGAATGATATGTCATGCTTACGAATGATATACCATGCTTATGCATGATATGCCATGTTATGAATGATATGCCATGTTATGAATGATATGCCATGTTTACGAATGTTATGTCATGTTTATGAATGATATGCCATGGTTATGAATGATATGCCATGTTATGAATGATATGCCATGTATACGAATGCATGCTATGCTCTATGAATGATGTGTACATACACCATGTCTAAGAATGAAAATGATGAATGGCAAGTATGATGAATGAAAGAATGATGCTTATGCCTTTAAGGCATAAATATGCTAAACGGCACGGTCGATGGTCGACGGTACGACGGTCGAGAGGACCGGTAAATTGGCCGGTAGACGGGCCGAGCCGTAACAAGTTATGTTATGATAAGTATGCCATGAATGGCTTATGAATGATGAAGCATGAAAAGTATTTTTACTTTATGTATGGGCTTGTACCGGACCGAAGTATGGGTCCAAGGGATGGGCACCTTAAGAACGCCCCGGTGATGGACTACCGCAGCTGTCCACGGTTCTGGCACTACCGTAGCTGTGCAACAGGGATGGGCTCCTTAAGAAGCGCCTCGGTTCGGGGACTACCGATTATGCTGTCCTTACCCTAGTAGGTCGAGGCTAGCTACCTCGGATTTACTAGGGATGCGCGCTATGATGTATGTATGTGGTACAAGCCGGGGACCCCAAATGATGTTATGATGATTATGTTTAAGAAATGAAAAGTATGTTTTTAAAGATTAAGCATCCTTATGATATATATGCATTGCCCATGCATTCATTATGGAAAAGTATGTTTATGAAAAGTATGTTCATGAAAAGTATGATTTTAAACTAAGCATCCATATATGTATATGCATTCCACTCAAGCCTCCATTCATGTATGTAATATGCTATGATGATAAGATTTTATGGTTACGTTGCATGTTAAGAAGTATGCATAAGAATGAATGATCTATGCCATGATTATGTTAGGAAGATGTTCATATGCTATGATAGGTATTATGTCATGTTACTATGTTTATGATTTATGCCATGAAAGATGTCATGCTACTATGTTTATGATTTATGCCATGAAAGATGTCATGCTACTATGTTTATGATTTATGCCATGAAAGATGTCATGCTACTATGTTTATGATTTATGCCATGAAAGATGTCATGCTACTATGTTTATGATGTCTGCCATGAATTATGCCATGCTTAGAATGTTTACCATGTTTATGTGCATGCCATGCTAAAGTGATTTAAGACGATATGTTTTAAGTAGAGCACCCAGTATGTTAAAGTTCACGTGCTCATTATGAGATGATGAACGATGAATGGTTTTTGTGAGTAGGAAAGAGTCTTACTAAGCTTGTGTGCTTATAGTCTTCTTTCCTTATACCGCAGATCATGCAAGGGGATAACGAGGAAGCAGCAGGAGGGCCTGAAGTATGTGTGTGTTGGTGACTTGGCCCATGAAATCGAATGTGTTAACCGTTTATGCTAAGAACTTTATTTTTGCTACCTATATGCTCGAATAGTGACTTATGGAACTTTATGATAAGATGTCCAGTATGATATGACATGAACCTTATGGTATGATGTTAAGCATGTTATGATATGATGATTAAGCATGATGTTCATATGTGAAGTTCCATGTCATTATATTAGGGATGGTAGTAGGGGCATGTATATGTAATGTTTAAGTTATTCCGCTGCAGTATGATGTTACATGTCTTAAGTATGTTAGCGTAACGCCGCTTTAGGAAAAAAGAAAAAAAAAGCGGGCGTTACATTCATGACCAAGATGAAGCTTGGGTGAAATTAAGTAGAGGTTCAAACCAACTGATGTTGACAAATCAGCGGATAAGTTGTGGTTAGGGGCGAAACGTATAGGACCGTATAGGCCTGCTAGAGGGGGGTGAATAGCCCTGTAAAATTCAAACTATATCTTTTTTTAATTCTTAACAAAGATAGACATTAGTTAAGCATAAGTAAATAACATCAACAACTTTAAAAAAACGAGATTCCGAGTTTTACTTGGTTTGCAACCTAGGTGGTTGCTAATCCAAGACGTTGAAAGCTCTACTATCAATCTCCTTTAAGGAAGGTGGAGAAGCCTTTTACACTCATTGAAAGCACAAAACAGAATTAGAAAACTGAATACAAATTGTTATTTTAATTCCGAGCTAAAGGAGCTCTATTTATAGAGCTCGAAAAAGTTATCTTATTGCTGACGTGGCACTTCCCGAGCGTTTATATGCAATGGGAGCACCTAAGTTGGGTCAACACTTATTTGCGTCACAATGACTATGAAAACGACTAGTTTTGGATAAAACAGTGTTCCCAGACGCCTTTATCAACCTGAGTGCTCGAGACTCCAAGCGTCCGGGTTCACTCAGGTGCCTGGGACTCCAGGCGCCCAGGTTCACTCGGACGTCTGTATAGGTTCTGATCAACCTCCGATTAAGCAGTCTTCTGGTATTTCTGGGTGATTTTTGATCGTCCAAAGTTGAGCTTGCCCAAACCGAACTTCTAACGTTCTCCTCGAGCAGTCTTCCTCTCCAGCTTCTCATCCCTCGGACGTCACACACGCCCTTCTTATCCACCGATGTACTCTTCCACAGTCTTCTCATCCCTCTGATGCACCGAGCCCGTCGACTCCCTTCCCGTGTCATTCTTCTCGTCTACTGCGTCTTTCGCTCAACTACTTGTGCTCCTAAGCTCCTACACACTTAGACATAAGGTATCAAAATCTACAAGACCTAATTTGACTTGGTTGACCATATCAAAACTATCTTAAAGTACTTACAAAATGTCACTTGAATCCAAAGCTAGCTAGTTCTCTCCGAAATGCATTAAGGCGCAGTAGTTGACTGGACATCTAGGGGTAAAGCATTGTTTCACCGGCTCTTGACTGAATACAGTTAGATAAATCACAAGTTATTTTGTCCTAATACAATAGTTCTTTATATGAGATAAGCCCAACATCCAACGAGACATTTTATACCGGGTGGAAATTAATCTAAAGCTTATTAGGCTATGTTTGATGGATAATCAGCCTTGTAATGTTATTAAGATTAAGATTATATTACAAGATTAATATAATAAATTTTAAAATTATAATATAATCTGAATTATAAAAAATAATTAAAATTTTATAATTTAGATTACATAGTCAATAATATATTTATATTTCCAACTCAATTATATTACAAACTTCATTCCATTATCTTTAGTTAAATATAGCTTTAAAATAATCATCCCCTCCTGTACCAACTTAATAAACATTATTATTTATCTACAATGATAAAATGTCAATTTGTCATCGTACTTCTATCATTGTCAGATTCCTATCCCACCTTGCTCGCCAACCGCACAGCCGCACAGGTGATAGCTTCGCTGCAACCTCGGTCTTGAATCGGCTAATCGGCATCATACACCAAGTTACAAGAGAGAGGCGAAGAGTAAAGGGAACGGCTGCTTTTATGAGTTTCCCTCTCCGGTGGGGATTCAACTTTCGAAAGTGAGTTTCGACGCGGCAGTCTACGTGTAGCTCCGATAGCATGCAGCCCCTAATGGAAAATATCTAGACAGTGTGTCGTCCGTGATTCATAAGACTCTCCCTTACCCACTGAGAAAATAATTGAGGAGGCGTTTGATATATATTTGATAATGAAAATAATAATAAATTTTGATTAAGGGATTTATAAATTTAATAATAATCTAATAGGAGTTGGATTATAAAATCAAAGATATCATATTAATATTTTAATTCTGATTCTGATATATCAAGTATCATAAATGGGAATGAAATAGATTTCATTTTCATTCTCACCTTCTACGCCTCATGAATTAATTTAATATTTAACACTGAAGGGAGGAACAGATTCACATGAATAATCAAAAGGTATATCATTTACCATGAATTAGAAAAAAAAATGATGAATCAGGCAGCAGACAAATTGAATCTGAGGTGACCGGCCCGGCTCCATGAAAATTTCCCACTGGTCACCAGGGTAAATCGGGAAGCGCTCGCGGTGACCAGTCTAGAAGCCCAACGGCCCAGGATTCGCGTCCCATTTGGAAAAAAAATTCCTACAAAATACGCCATAGCTAAGGATCGAACCGCGAATGCATAAGTTAACAACTAATGACCTTACCGCTGTATCATAGCCCCTAGCACATGAAATTTTCATCAATGCGAGACTTATGACTTATCCTGCAATATAAAAAATTATTTTGCGACTCGAATCCGTAATTATTTAGTCAGGTAATAATTTTACACAATGGTACATTGAAACAAGCAAGCCCATTACTTGCACTAAATTTAGACTTGCCTTCAAGCTCGGAAATTTGAACAAATCAGATGTGAAATCATAGGTAATTAGAATCTTTCTAATCAACCTCGACTCTTGCGAGTTAAACCACAATGGTGACTTGAACCGAGCAAACACTATACTTTTCAGAAGCTAGTTCCAGAGTTACACTCAATCTAGCCTTCAAGCTCGGAGATATGAACAAATCAGATGTGAAAACAATAAGTTCTAATATCTTTCTAATCAACCTCGACTTTTTTCCCATGAAGATACAAATATATATATCATTGCTAGTAGAAGAGATCTTACAAATGTGGAGACGGGAAAATACATTGAAAGAAAGACGCCATAACTGGAACAATTCGTAAAAGAAAAAAAATAGCTCCGTATGTTTCACAAGCTATCAACTTTTACTAGCAGTAGGTTTATTTTGCTTTGTTTTGGCCATACTAACAAGATCGCCGAAAAGATTATCCTGTGACTTCGATGGTTTGTTCGATTTGTGCACATATGAGGGGGAGGATAAAGGCATCTGGTAGGAAGAAGTCATGCTTGAGTAAGAGTTACTATCCTGCATAGAGAGCCCATACATTCTCTGTGGGAGCTCATTCGGACTGGAATAACCATATGCAGATCTCGATGGATCATAGTACTGAGCTTCAGGTTGCTGGCCATATCCATATCCTGTTGGCTGAAACCCTTGCATTGTCTGTTGACTCGTACCTACATAACCTCCGAGCATTTGTTGCGGATACATAGGCATCACCTGACTGTTCTGCATTGGAGGATAGATGCCTGGAAATTGACTGCTTGGCCCAAATTGAGTTTGTAAACCCCCAGTAAGCTGGACACCCAACATATGCTGGGGATGCATTCCCCCCATCTGTCCGCCTGGCATGGGTTGAGGTTGTACAGCTCCAAGTTGCTCAGCTTGGAGCGGTTGAGGCTTCAAGCCAGCTATTTCATTCTGCAATGGTTGTGCTTCCCAGGGTGGCGGGGGAAAAGCCTCGTCTTGTTCAGTTGCAACTGCAATAGAATGAAAGAACAACCATCTAACTATCCCAGCAAATAAGTGTAGGTACAACTTTCCAAGGAAATGTAGCTGTTAATTGTGTTTATAATTATGATAAATAATTCTTTTTCAAAGCAGTTGAAGTTCTCCACATCATTCTTTCATAGCATTAAGTACCATCTAGGAATCCAGATTTGGTAGCTCGCATTAGCTATGCACAATGATGTCTAGTCTTAAAGTTAATGCCTAATAAGACATGTATGCCTACTCGTACAGACACTTGGCACATAAGCATTGATAAATTAATTAATTGAGAAAAAAAAATTAGATAAAGTCAGATGAGCGTGCGCTAGCCCTTCCAGAAATATAATGATATATATTCACATGTTCATAAGAAGTCACATGTGCATGGACGTATGCCCATGTGTACATCATACATAAATACAAATGTATTGTTTAAGATAAGAAGATGAATAGAGAATGAAAGTAATATTCAACAGACACAAAACTAGTCATACTTCTACTCATTAAACAATTAATAAGGAAAACAAAGACCTTATGCTATGCAAACTCTGCAAGAAAGCAAGTGCATTTTCCCATTTTAGCAATTCATCCTTACTCTATTACAGATAGCTGTCCAAAAACTAATACAATGAATGGAAAGAAAAGAGAGAGAGAATCAAATTAATAAAAAAAACTGCTAAATAGAAAAAAAGAACGGGTAGAAAGAAGGATTTAAAATGATCTTACCATGGCCCAGGGTTTGTTCCTGTGGATTGTGCGCTGGAGTAAGTTGACCATTCCATGCATTTGTTGCCTGGTTTAGCTGTACCCCATTGTTATAGCTTGTCTGTTCAAATTGGGATGCCACTGAGTTTGGAATACTTCCATTACCGAAGGCCGCTGCATGTGATTGCGATGTTTGCTGGAGTTGCATCTGAAGATTGGACCCGGGCCCAGCAGAATATATCTGTTGTGGTGGAAATGCAGAATTTGAATTAAATGAGTTGGTTGGAGGTGTGCTACTGTTAATGTTGGTTGGAGGAAACATGTCTGCCAGTGCTAAAATGTTCTGATCTGAAACAGAATTTGTAGTTGGTTGGTCAACAGGAACTAGAGCTAGTAGATCGTCCTTTGCAGGTTTGTTATAGTTGTCACCACTAAGAAGGTCCATATTTGGATCTAATTTAACTGAAGAAGATTTTGGACCGTCAGGTTGAGGTGGTGTGGGCAGCAATAATTGCTGTAGAGGAGGTTGATTATTTGCACTTGTGCTTGTAGCTGACAACCTATCCCAGAATGTCAAAAATCAAATAGAAATAAAAAGGAGCATCAAATTATCACTAGTATTATTGGAGTAAGCCAAAAATTACTAAAGTTTCTATGGAAGCTATTCAAATCTTTCGTTAACATGACCTGCTAATTTTGGTCAGTTGAATTTATTAAGCTTTGAGAGTAAGAATCTTCAAATTATACTTAAAGATTTCAGATGAGGTGAATTCTTGCAGGAACTATTGTAAGCAACAGCTGACCTAAAATTTTTGTATTGAAAATTCAAAATTATTATAGCATGGGCATGGCTTCAAAAGTCTGCCACCTACAGAAATAAAAAGGTTCTTACCTTTGGACTGAAACTTTGTTAGATGAGGAAACATTAGCATCTATAAGTGTCTGGAGAGATTTTTGCTGTTTCTCAACAGGAACTGCAATTCCAGCAGCTATAGCATCATGCTTTGCTAGTACTTTCTGTAAATTATCATTCAAAGCAAGTCCTCGGCTAAGTAGCTCCTCATCTCTGTAATAAAGCAAGACATGGATTATGCCAAAAAAAAAAAAAACCTCACTCATGACAAGTGATGAGCAAAACCAGGCAACTTATACGAAATAAAATTTTAAAAGTGACATCAGATAGTGTTAGTAACAGAACATTCAAGTTTAATATGTCATCATCAAGAAACATAATAGAGAGTTGAAAAAATAAAGCAAGGCAAGCAAAGGAAAGAAGAATGATACAAGAAGTTCCAATAATGTGAATTGAATGCGCAAAGTTTTTGCTATTTTTAACAATAAATAGTGATGTAGATACAAATAGAAAACTTCTTAGCCATATAGATCATCGATTTTGCACAAGAAGATGAACTATTACATAACTTCACCAGACTGAATCTTTCAAGAATTTCATAGAAAATGAAAGAAGCAGAGGACTTACGATGTTGTGTTAACAAGATGGACAACTCTCTGTCTATAGGTGCGGCATTGACTGACAAGGTCAGTAATTACCTCTTGCTTAAGCCCCTGCATATAAAATCACTCTGGTTAAGAAAATTCAACATTAAATACAAAATTTTCACAGGTAGTGTTTATCATGAATGGATTTCTAAAGGTAAAAAAGTATTGTTATCAACTCAATCTGAGACATGAACTTCTAACTCCAGAGAATGCAACTAAGAGAATCTATAAACAAAACTCCCTTCAAAAGTGGGAAATCAGTTTTAGTTTTTTTTATTCCCTTCAAACTGGACATTGGACCAAGATATAAAAACAAAACTTGCACCCAATCTTGCTCTTAGATTCTTAAAATCCCCCAACCCAAATTAGCCTCAATGGTCCAAACTACAAGTAGGGTCTAAATTGGGTTGGAATCTTTCAAACTCATGATTCATTCCTTTGCTTCCCCACAAATTCCTAGGTAGAATCTCGAACATGGCAACCTTGACTTAATCAAATATTGGAATAGAGTTGTATACTTGTATTAACATAAACTTTTTAAAGTTTGGCATTTGTTAAAATAGACCTTAATTTTTCATGTCATATCATCTAACGAACTTTGAACCCTTTCTGAATAAAAACCTTAATTATTCATGCCAATCTTATAAAAGGTCACTACTTGCAGTACTTATCATCTATATCATATTGTATATATATTCACTGTAGGAATTTTTAAATTATGTTTTATGATATTAGAATATGTGATAATAATCTAGATATTGGAAATTAATAGATATGTTATTGCTAAATATGATTTTCAAGAAATGTTTATTTTTAATAGTGGTACTAGTTAAACCTCACCAATCATATCCAAGACAAGTAGACTTGAGAATATATAAGTTTCTTTTCAATTATAAGAAAGAATTGATGTAACTGTTGAGATGGATGAGCATGAAATGGTTGCGAGTAAGATTTTGAACTATCTTAGATATGTTATTTAACAAGGAGATATTGACTAAAATATTGTAGAGGATTGAAGTAAGCAGTTGAAATGGAGAGGAGCTTCTAGAATTGTATTGTCGAAAATATCTAAGTAGAGATACCATACTTAAAAAGGTTAAAGTGGTGTTAGAAAATATGTAAAACTCAATGCAGCAGATTTGAGAAAGCTATGATTGATGCAAGCTATCATTCAAGAGTGATAGATGTAGCTCGAATAAATAATAAAGTGAAAGAATTGATTAACAAAACAACCACATTCAAGGGATTCAAGGTGATCAAGGTGTAAAGGAAGAGGGAGATCAAAGAAAACTCTAATTTATATAATAATAAAAATGTTTGAATGATTTGAACTTTAACTTGTATTACAATCTTGTATCGAACTTAGTTAAGCCATAAGATCCATAAGCCAACCTCAAATGGTTTGTGCAAACATGGTTTGATGACCAACAACAGTGACGACACTGTTAAATTTCAGGATCTGTGACTAGGTAGGATCTTGATGACAATGTTGCTCTCACATTCTACAACTATGCCAAAATTAGAAGAAATATTTCAATGGGTAAAAGAAAGAACATCAAGTCCCAAAGCAATTTTTTTAACCATACCTCTTTGTTTCTAGGATCTAAAGCATTTAACATCTCAGCAAGAACATCTACAATACCACCAGCATTCTGAATTTCAGTGAGGCTGCAAAATTGAATGGAATTATCAGTAGATGTGAGCCAAAATGCTACTCTTCAAGTGTGTAGTAATCTAGTATAGCATGAAAAACCATGGATTTTCTAGGACCTAAAGCATTTAACATCTCACATTCTGAATTTCAGTGAAGATGCAAAATTGAATGGAATTATCAGTACGTGTGAGTCAAAATGTTCCTCTTCAAGTGAGTAGTAATCTAGTATAGCATGAAAAACTAATGTAACTGAGATTTTTAAATCCAAATTAAATTTGTTTTTATTTCAAAGTTGCCAAAGTTGCTTAAATTTTTAGTATGACATAAAAAAAATTAGAGCTTGTTTAGCAAAAGTTTGTTACAGTTTACATAGGAGGAACTAAGTTATTAGTTTACAAAAGAATAAATCTTATCGTCAATATATAAAAGGAGTTAGGATATTTTATCTTCAAGTTAAACAGAGAATAAATCGATCTTTTTTTTCTGTGAAATAGTCATCCTTTTATTGATTAATTCTTTCCTAATGTTCTATGTGATTTGAGAGTTCAAATTGGTGGTATGTTAAATTCACAATTGAATGTTTGATACTTCCATTTCCCCCCACGTCTTCTTCACCTTGGCACATCCATCTGCCACCTCTTTTATGCCACCCCACTGCTCATCCATTGATGACATTGCCTTACCCTGTCAAACAATTCCACCCATCTCCATCTCCACACCACATCTTCATCCACAATCCAAGGAAAGGATTTATCCATAGGAAGCTAGCAGCTATCCATAAGAAATAAAAATAAAAAGTGGTAGGCACGTTTGCTGAAGGAAGAGATCTGGTCCAATTTGCTAATTAATAGAACAGGTTCAGTTTAATTAAAATAAGGGATCTAGGCATCTGGTACAAAATTGAGGGAATGAAATTAGTTTGAGTGGAGGCATACACTATTTGGATTTGGTCCAAGGCATATTGCAAAAGTATCTTGCAGAGCAATCCAGATCAATACAACACTATTGCAACTAAAAATTTGCTAGATTAGAGATTCAAACTTGTGGCAACCTCATCATCAAATTCAATTCACATTATCTCATTAATCCTTTTTTTTTGTTTATCTAGTTGGTAAATTTATATTTCTTATATTTAACTAGTTTTTCTCATAAATGTTTGTGTATGAGCGTATATTATTCTTAAAAACACAAAGTTTAATTCATGTCGATAGTTGGTTATTTACTCACATGTTAGTTTTTGTCACTGTTACTCATAGTATCTTTCAGCATTGTATTTTAGTTATCACATTGCTTTACTTTATAACCATCATTCCCCACAAAGTTGAAGAAGCAGGTAGAGAAGAGCCAATATATTTCCATGAGAATGAGAATCACAATCAATATAGCCTAAGCATGACAATGTTACTTTGATAGAAAATAATACCCTAGAAAATTTAAAGATTGGTTAGTTGGCATTAAGGAATATTTTCGTCCTTATAAGATGACCTTCACTAAATGAGCACGATTCACCAACAACAAACTGTAGAAGTCGGTAGAGAGTATTAGCAAAACGTTTAAAACCCATTACATGATAGACACAAAAACCATCATATATTGACATAAAATGAAAAAATAATATTAAAAAATATGTCCCTTCATGATTTAATAGACAATTATATAATAACTTTGTAAGCCCAAAAATGAATCAAAATCAAAGATGTTATCAAAAGCCTCTAGTTCACTTAATATCAAGGTTCCGAAAACCGGACCGGACATTGAACCGGTCAAGGCAAGGGTTCAGAGATTTAGAGGTTCAACCGGTTTAACCGGGGGTCCAACCGGGATATAACAGGTATATAATAAAGCATGCATTTATATAAATATATGAAACTAACGACTTATCCAACTACTTTCTTCAAGATTGGATCAACTAAGTCGAGCATGTGATATGTTTTTGTTAGCAACTCAGCATGGTATTCTTGAAAAAATGATTAGTTTCAAAAAAAAAAATTCAAGTTTAAAACCATTAGGTTCAAGAAATCTGGATACGAATTGAAAAATGTTATTAGAAGTTAAAATTATATCACGATAGCATTTGTTCACCAATAAACACTTAAACAGAGGACACTAGCAAAGCACATGCAAATCACTTTTCCATATATGTCATATACTACTGCCTTCGTATGCCAGCACGACGACGCAACGAGGCTGGCAGCGGACGAGGCTAGCGGAGGCAGGGCGACGCGACGAGGCTGGTGGAGGCAGGGCGATGCGGCGGGGCTGGTGGAGGCGGGGCGACACACCGAGAGGCTAGCGGTGGTGGCTCTCTTGCAAGCAAACAACAAGTTTGTTCGTTTGGACTTTGGGTGAAAGCAAACTAGGTTTTGATATTTTATTTTTCAATAAGAAAACAAAATTGCAAAAGGGAAAAAAATCAAAAAATAAAAAATAAAATAAACCAAGCCGATTTGACCGGTTCACCGGTTCCCGACCGGTTCAAAACGGTTCGCACCTGGTTCTTGAGTAGCCGGTTTTTAGAGTCAACTCGGATCGGAAATCTGACCGGTTCCCGGTTCAACCGGTCCCACCGGCCGGTCCAGTCCGGTCCGGTTTTCAGAACACTGCTTAATATCAAAGAACTTCTAATTAAAATACTTTGTTAATTTTACCCTAACAATGTATGATAAATTAACTTTAAGGAACTTCTCTAATAACTTGACAAAAACAACAGCCAAGACTTATCCTACTAGGTGAGGTCGGCTCTCTAATAACTTGAATAAAGAAAAATTTGTCAGTAACTTGACCTTAAAAAGCCCTCTAATGCAACCTTAAAAAAACTTGGGTTGGTTTGACCCCTTTAAAAATCATCAACATACCTAGTATGACTTGGATTTGGGCTCACAAGTTATATATCGTTCAGAAGCCAACACATATCATGAATTAAGAATGGACAACATCAATTTTAAAATTGGAAAATCAATTAAAACTCCTACAAGTATGTGTATTTGTCTAGTTATTCATCACTTAAAAGCTTGTTTTAGTTTCTTTATTTACTAGCCACCTTACAAAGAGTTCTAATCAGAAGTTACAAGAGACGTGTGTCGATACTAGGAATAAAATTATATTAAATAATAATTACTATAAAATAACTAGTAATATGATAAATTCTCATCTTGCAGTAGAAATCCAATTTATCTCATATCATATACTTTTGAAGCTACGTTGAGATGAAATTTGATTATAATGCTAGTTTATTTAACATGTGATTTATTTACACTAACTAATTAAATGTCAATTTATTTAAACACTAATTCAATTTTAAAATTGAAGAACGTGTAGATTTACCGGGAGAAATTTGAACCTCCTTTAAATGTTGTGGCTTTATTAAAGATTGTGTTTATTTGTATTCATCCTCAATATTTTCACTTTTACACCCAAAGATTACTATGAAAATGTGGTCATCATCTTCATGCTATGAAAAGTTAATGCACTTTCTTATTCATTGGTAGGGGCGACTAAAAATAAAGGAGAAATCAATCATTGAAAAGGTCACCCAAGAAAGCATAAGAGATCATGCTCAACAAACTTTGTAAGGTCGTTTATACTTTTTGCATGAAATTGACAATGGGAAAAAGTGTTAACATCTCACCCGAGTCAAGTACCCCTTGGTTGGAGAAAACCCCCTTTTCAAACCTCATTTAAATTTGTTTAAAGTTTCAGAACTATCTAAATTGTTTAAATTTTTGGTAGATAAATTTTTTTAAAGAAATTGAATAAGTTGTTTGGAGTTTTTACAAAAAGTTTGTTAGAGTGTTGTTAAGAGTGAACTAAGATATTATTTCACAAAGAACAAGTCATATTATCACTCTATAAAAGCGCTTAAGAGTATTTTTCCTGTTCAATTCTTTGTATAAGTTCACTATGTGAGATAATTATCGTGTTTCATCCAATGGCGTAGCCAGGATCTTTAACTGATCTTTAACTGCCCTGGGCTAAATTACGAGAGGCGGTTCGACACACCACTAATTGTATTATTGTTGAACACAAGAAGTCGATCACTCATGCCAGAGAACAATGCCGATAGTGGTAGTGGCGATCGACAGTCACCAACATTTAGAGGGCTGCACTGGGCTCACTGGGTACAATATATTAACCCTAAACCCTTAAAATTGCTAGGCTACACCGGGCATTAACCTAAAAATTGCTAGCCAGCACCCAGCACTGGCTACACAAGTGGTTTCATCAATTTTATGCTGATTTAATTTGATGCATCAATGTGATATCAAAACATTGCATCAATGTGATATAAAAGCACTCTTGTGCTACATCAGAAACAATAATCCGACAAGTCTCATGGTTGAAACACTACAATCTATAACTACCTGCAACCATACACTCGTGTAATTAATATTCTCCTAGGTATTGACTGTGTCATATAGTTGGAATAAATGACTTCTATCATAGCTTAATCCCATAGGTCAACCTAAAGGGTAGAAAAGTGCAGGTTAACAATTTTGGAGCTCACTCATGCTGGAGCTATCGCCAAAGAACACTAGCATCAAGAAAACAGGAATTGCTGGGTAATGAGTGAATAAAGAGATGACCAGCAGGAAAAAAGAACCATGAGAATTATCAGTGTGTTTCAATATATTATGCCAATGCTAGTCCTTGATAGCCTTATCGTTATCTGATATGATACCTATTCCATTTTTATTTTGAACTTTCACAATGAACACAAATTTAAAGCCTATATATTGCATATTAGTTCTCATGACTTCTCTCCAACTCATTTTGTTCCTGTAAACTTATTATGTTTAATATTCTCCTAACTATCACAAATATCAATACAAGATTGGCCCACAAAAATATGAGAATCATTTGCTAGTTTTCATTGCAATCCAAGCGTTGAAGATGGATCACTTTTGGCACCTAAACCCTGAGCCCATCCTTTGCATATTGAGATAATCAAATGGTAAATACGCCTCTTGTCTCATATAAGTGATGAACTCACCTCAACAAATCTGGTTAAGATCATAGCTTTACATATATACAGTTGGATGTAAACGCTAACATAAAGCCCAATCTTTATTACTTAGTACCACCATCAGTACTTTTCAAATTTTCATATTAGCTGACATACCAAATAAAATCTAAATTTTAAGCTGAAACGTATCAGAAATGAATGTGTTGGGGAAAAAATGAGCCAACAGATAAAGAGTAAATGAAGAACTTTTTTTTTTTAAAAAAAAAGTACAATGGAAATTGTATATTTCATGCTAATGAACTAAAAATTTCTCTTCAATAACGAGTATTAAACATAGCCCCTATTTGGTACATCTCAAGTACAATAGAGCTTTGAGGTGAAGATATGACATGTGAGCTAAGATTGATCTTATTACTTCGTCAGAGATAGATGATAGTAATAAATGGTTGTTGGGAAAATTAAATGACAATGATAAAGACAATGAAAATGATTTTGTATTTGAAGGTGAAGATTTGTGTTGGAGTGATGTAGCACGAGCATCTAGGGTTGATGAAAGTGCATATGGCTTTCGATCTTGAAATGGGTCTTCTTCAAAAGGAGCATCATCATCTGCTAAAGAAAATAATTTTCGACTCAAACTAGTCTTGTAGATAAAGAAGAGATTAACCTTGATGATGGAACAGAGAAGATACCGATGGATCAAATCAAGCGATGGAGCTGATGACGTAAATTTGGACAATGAAGATGAAGAAAATGATTATTTTGATATTTGATATTTCATCTATCACATTTTCAAAGACTTTTGATTAAGTTTTAGTTTTTTGAATAATCTACAGCTTCATCAAAGAATATATCCTTATGGTCATTAACCTCATTTGGATTTTCAAAGACTTAATAGATATAAAAGTCCTTTTGTTTATTACGCTTTTTTCTGTAAAGCCCGCGCTTCGCATTGCGCTTTGCCCTTTAAGCCTCAAGACCCTTGAGCGCTTTTTTGTGCTTTGTGCTTTTGACAACTATGCTACAGGCCAAGGCATCCCCAAAGCCATACTTTCTTATAACTTAAATATTTTGATGTCCCAAGCTTACTAGATTAGCCCTTTCCTTGAATAGACACAGTACTACTAGAAAATGTAAGCCATCAAAGTGAAAAACAAAAAAGAAAGTAGCTAACAAGGAATATATACTCAACAACACACAAGAAAATTATGAGAACATAATTAAGTACCTCAAAGCAGGAAATTCAGATGCAACTGAAGACTCAGGTGGTTCAGTTTGATAACCAGGGCTTCGCATTGATGGAGGATAAGTTCGCAGAGGTTGGGTCTGTGGAGGAGTAAAGATAGGTGGAGACGTTTCTGTTCTAGGAGGGAAAACAGCTCCACCTCTCTGAGCAAAACATACGTTAAAGAAAAGAAAGTTATTGGCAAACATGATCATCGTTTACCAAAACTTTTACTAGTTCACATCTTTAGACATTTTCTGATAAATAACATCTATAATAGCAACAAGCTATCTTTAAGGCGGCTTAAAAAGCACAAAAGCATACCAACAGTTCCTGATAGGCTGCAAAATATTGGGGATATCTTGTCCGAGGACCACCAAAAGCTTCTTGCCATGTATCTATTAATATGAGTACTTTTTCCTTAACATGAAAATCAGACTGCTGTACGAAAAAAGACCAAGTAAACAAAATTCAGTCTAATCAGCAAGTATAGAAAATAGTGATGCGTCTGAATGAGAGAAACAAGAACCTTCTTTTTGACAATTTTGACCATCTCATGCAATATATCCTTCTCAGCAACATGCATGTGCACTATGTC
Organism: Boesenbergia rotunda; assembly: GCA_024364735.1. NCBI lineage: Eukaryota > Viridiplantae > Streptophyta > Magnoliopsida > Zingiberales > Zingiberaceae > Boesenbergia > Boesenbergia rotunda. The sequence goes on along the minus strand of JAGFNQ010001428.1, from coordinate 783,425 downwards.
GCCACAATTTTTAACAATTGTTTCTAAAAGCTGGGAAAAAAACAAATTAGTTGGAATTTAGATAAGAAAAACAAGGGTATATCAGATTCATATTAAATCAGACAAAAGAAACCCTTTACCAGAGTTAAGCAAGACCCTTTTTCATGACAAAAGGGATACTTAAACATGATAGCCTGATTATCCTAGTTGTCATATGAGATCGTCAATAACCACATGCCAAACATTGGCAAGGTATGCACTGGCATTTCCATCACAAGCAGTGTTCTAAATGGAAGTTGAGGCGGCCGCCTAGACCCCGCCTAGGAGGGAGGCCAGCATCAACCGCACCGCCTTAGGCTGAGGTGGTGCTTTAGGCAGTAACTCACTTTCTTCCGCCACCGTGGGATCGGAGAAGTCGCTCGGGCCCGACAACGGGCCTGGAGGCGTCGCCCGAGATAGGCGACGAGCTCGAACGCATCGACTAGACCGGCAACGCGATCGAACTCGTCATACGGTCCCGGTGATGCATTGAACTCGTCGCTTAGCCGAAACAAGGTACACGGGTAAACTGTAAGTTAGAGCTTAATTCAATTACTCTAGGGTTAATAAATTTAATCAATTTCTATATAAATTATATTTTTTATTTTTAATTAATTTTTTTATTAATTGTAAATATTATAAAAAATAATAATTATTTATAATATTATGTATAAAAAATAGTAAATAAAATTCATCCGCCTAGGCGGCGGAGGCAGTAGGTGGTCATTGATCGCCCTGCCACCGCCCACTGTCATTTACAACACTGATCGCAAGCAACTTCACTTTGTGCATGTCAATATCATGATATGCTCTAACATGTTACTTCCAACATGTTAATGCTTGGATTAGTGGCGTCATTTAAAGAGCCATCAAAAACATAGGCTGCCCTGTGGTAGCAACACGAATTATGACAGAACCCAGAAAAAACCAAGTCTCTCTTTCTTTGGCAGATAGGTCTAAGGTTTCTTGAAATGTATGCCTTACCAAGAGTGTGGCCTCCTGAGTGGGATTCTCTCTAAGGTTTCTTGAGAACAAATCTCTTGAGTGAGAATCTCCTCGAAACAACATATACCATAGAGCCTGATCGCTGAGGTAAGGAAAGCCCAAGGGTCTTGGAGAAAAAGATGGATAAGATAGTATGGCTCTTTGCTAGTAGTGAAATGAGACAGACATTTTTTTTCCCTGGGAGATGGATAGCACAACATGACCCTTCACTAGAAGTACCACACTGAGAATGTAATGCTTTACCTCTTGTGGTTTTTAGGTCTTTAATGAAGAAGATGATGTGCTAAAGAAGGAACAAAGGGATCCAAAGCAATGTCAAAATGCAAGAAGTGGCCTGGGAGGTCAAGGTAAAAGAGACTAAGAACATGGGGAAGCTTAAGGAAGAAGAATGACCAAGGACTCCCTTACTGTGCAACCTGAAGAAGAGTGCAGAGGTTGTCTTGCCCATGGACATATGAGGAGCTGGCAGTGCAGATGATTCAATTAACATGGAAAAGGCAAAAAAGATCACATATTGAAGAAAACAAATGATTGCAGTAGAAATTAAGAACGCCACAAAGCAAGATCTGGAAGAGAAATTGCTTTGGAGCAGCAAAATCAAGATCACTAGGAGGAACACACGAGATATAGAGAAACATGTATGCAATCAGGAGAATGCAGCATTGACTCTCTAGAATGGTACTACTAAGACTTTGACCAAAGGCGTATCTACTACAAGCACAATGGCTAAAGAGGACACCAGTTTCTTGCACGTGGGATTTGGAATCCATGTGAAGTGGCAGCCATGAGAGAGAGACAGAAAGAAGAGAGGGAAAAAAACTGAAGGGTGTGGGGAGGCTGATGGGGCTTCATACTAAAGTGGGAACTCCTTCGTGGTTGAGAGCTCCTCCACATGCAATACCCATCTCCAAATATACCCACCTGCAATGCAAAGGCACCTCAACTTCTTCCCGTGTCTGCAACCATGCTAATCCTCCACAGAGTTTGAAACTCTTCCCCATTTATCATATGGTGAGACAAAGACATCCACGGGCATGCAACCTCCTGGTGACTTCAGGGCAAGCATCTCATTGGAAACCTTTGGATTCCCAACTTTTCTCTACGTGTGTCTCAAGCATCTACAACAGCACATATCTTTAGAGAGACTTCGTCCTCACACGTCCACCACCGCAAGCTGCCATAACTGGCAAGCCTCTTATGTTACACCGACCTTGCCTCCTCCTTATCAAACACCGCCAAGAGTGCAACCTCTCACCTTTATGTTGCCCTCTCTATGCAACTGCAACTTCTCAGTATATCCACTTGACTGCAGACAACTAATTTGGTCGAGGCCATCAAAGACATTCAAGCCTTATGATTTACACTCTTTCCAGATCTATCCAGTGGTGGCCTAACCTTTGCTTGGTGCTTCGGTGCTTCCCTCAGATCCTACTACCTGTGAATCCCAACTGAGAAATGAAAAATGGTGCATCAATGTTGAGCTTAAAGTTGCAACTGCTCCTTTACAGGGCAGCACTTCGACCAGCAATGGGTCAGTGTGGAGAAGGTAGAGCATCCTCCTACTTTAGCACCTCGCATGCCCCTTGAGATCAGTTTTAGCAAATTTTTTTCAACCATGAATTGAAATCTTAAATGATGTTAGATTGCATGGTTGAGTTGAGACGTATCTATTCATGTTTCAATACTAATCAACATGGATAATCTTTTTTGTGTTACCCTTGTCAATCATGTTAATACATAGTAATACCATGTTGACACTCAGCATCCTTTAGCAAGTCCTAAGATGAATCCAAGTAATATTTTTATTTCTTTAGTTAATTTGTCCAAAATTCTAATTTAATTTATTATATAATTGGTAGATTCTTATTTTTTTAAAGAAAACAAATCAAATGGATGAAAACTATAAAAAGAAGATTATAAGAGTAGAAGTTATATCAATTCATGTTGATACACATTAAAATAAAAAATAAGTGAAAAATATTTTTAATTTAATTATATTAATTTAGTGTTCTAAAAAGCACTAAGCGGTAAGCAGGTGCCCAGGACCTAGGCGGAATATTTTTTCTCCTGCCAATCAATCGATAGGCATTGTTCAATCAATTGGACCAGTATTCAATCGATTGGCCAATCGATCGACACTCAGTAGTCTGTTTCCTCGTGAAACTCCTGTCAATCAATGAGACAATTGATTTGGCAAGTTTTTGTTTCTCGCGAAACTCATGCCAATCTATTTGAAGTGTTCAATCAATAGGCCGATCGATTTGGCAGACTTCTGTTTCTCGCGAAACTCATACCAATCGATTGGCTAATCGATTTGAAGTATTTAATTGATCTACCAATTGATTCGGCAGGCTTTTATTTAAAAAAAAAAACCGGACACCCCGCGCCTAAGTGGCGCCTAGCAGCCTAGGCGACAGATTAATGCGACAACGCCTACCAGTGTCTCATTTGCAAATGGCGGGGTGGTGGGCAGTCGCCCACCGCCTAGGCGGCGCCTTTTAGGACACTATATTAATTAATATATTAATATTGAAAATAAAAAAACTTAATGGTGTGACCAGTTGATATGAATAGTTATTCTATTCCCCATAAATTCTCATAGTTGCAAAAATGACATATATTATTATAGTTATTCTAAATTGATAAAGAATAGTTGTTCTTTACTCTCTTATAGGAATAATTATTCTTTATCTTTTTTATCTTTCAGATAATACATCAACAATGTTGAAAGCCCAATAAAAAGTGGCTCTAGAAAACAAGATAAAAGCAGTCACGATGTTCTGGTTACAATGCCACATACAAGGATGAAAAGAAGCATAAGATTAACCAACTCATTAACATGGTTGTATCAACAATGTTTAAAACCCAATAAGAATAGCTCCAGCAAATATCATAATAATTGAAACCCAACTGAAAACCCAATAAGAATAGTTCCAGAAGATATCATAATAACTGAAACCCAACTGTTTGATGAACTTACCGTAAGTGCAAGAAGTTGAACCTTGGAATTTTTATGTGCAATACGTTTCTTCAGTATCTTTACCACTTCTTTAGCTTGCCTGTAAACCAAAGCAATGAATTGGATCACTCCTTGGAAAAGATTTGCATTATCAGATATTGTGAAATATACAGTTGATAATGAGAACCAAAGGGCCAAGGTAAATGAAAGATTCTAGGTGGGGCCATAAATGTGGGTATAAGGATCGGCTAATGTATTTTTTTTTCCAAATTTGATTTTTAAACTCTAATCACTTAGGTCACAGAGAAACAGACTTGCAATTGATAATAGAGAGAACAGTGCTGTTAGTCATGGAATACAAGATTTCTATGGGGAATAACATAACCAAGCAATGAATTGGATCACTCCTTGGAAAAGATTTGCATTATCAGATATTGTGAAATACAGTTGATAATGAGAACCAAAGGGCCAAGGTAAATGAAAGATTCTAGGTGGGGCCATAAATGTGGGTATAAGGATCGGCTAATGTTTTTTTTTCCAAATTTGATTTTTAAACTCTAATCACTTAGGTCACGGAGAAACAGACTTGCAATTGATAATATAGAGAACAGTGCTGTTAGTCATGGAATACAAGATTTCTATGGGGAATAACATAACCAAGCATGTAATTTTCTAATATCGAACTATTTGACTTGTGACATTGACTTCTATGTGGTTCAACAAGGCACAAGTTAGAAGGGATCATATCTTTACACATTACCCTCTAGAATATATGGTGTTTATAATTAGGTCTCCTATACATTGTGGTTTATCCTCTCATAGAACACGGACTAGTGGTTGTACAAAGTAGCTTTACAACTCCATTGCCTCTATGGAAGGATATCTCAACATGGTCAACAATTATCCGATCTAAATGAGCCTATATTGTTAGGATGATAGTTCTGCGTGCTGCCTTTGCACTCGACCTAACTGCAACAATTTGATTCTCTTCCAAGGGTAACCTGAATCTTCTATCTATGAGAGAACTTGCCATACCCTACAATCTGAAGATGACCTTGATATCGAAACAAGAGACCTTGTGAATTATTCTTAGTGTTGTTGGATTCTTATGGTTGTCTACCAATGATCCTGACTAAAATTATTCTTAGTAGTATGTAACTGGTAAATGTCAAGTCGATCATTCTTTTGAAAATGAAAAATATTTTTGATAATTATATACACATTAATTATTCATTTATTCTACATTGTTGTATTATATATTTTATATTGTATGATTGACGTATATTGAATTGGACAAATATTTGTTGACCATTTTTATCAATATAAATATCTTTAAAATTGCATAATACTAATTGTGTATATCTTCCATACTTGATATGTGCTAATGGGTCAATCCTCTACGCTTAGAATCGCCTTTTAAAACCTTACTAATCATACTAATTGTAAATTGTATGTCAAATATTGTAATTATGAGATAATTAAGTTTCCCAACAAACATTGTGTAGTTCTCTAGATCAATTAGTGAATCCCCTCTAACCAACTAGTGATTCTCCTCTCATGACATTAATTTAACATTAGAATCGATGAGAGTGTCAACCATGATTTAAAATCTCGTGTCATAGCGGTAGAGTAAGCAAAAGTTCCATTAAATTGAACAAACCGACCGAATTTAATTTAAAAATTGGGTTTTGGGTTTTTTAAATATGAGTTTTTTTGGGTTAATTCGGTTCGATTTCGATTTTTAATTTTTTTATTCAGTTAAACCAAATAAAAATTACAAAAAATCAAACCGAAAAATTTCCCATGATTCAATCATGGTTAAAAAAATTTGATTTCGGTTTTGATTAATCCAAGATTGGTAAAAATAAAATTAATTCAGTTTTTAACCGAATTAATCAATTATATTTTATTTGTTCGGTTTGTTCGATTTTTATTGAAAAATTCGGTCGGTTTGGTTGATTAAAAAAAATGATTTATTCAATATTTGATTAATTCGGTTCGTTTTAACCAAATACTCACCCCTGCTTACCGGGTGACATGAGCGAAACATATTGTTTTGTCCGCCAACTAGCACGACGTTGACACCAGCACAACGTTGACAGCGGTACGCCTTGTTCAAGGCCCCACGGCCTCGCGGATGCCTCCCCACAGCCCCACGACCGCTTGGAGCACGTGCCACGAGGCTACACAAAGGCCTCACGCGAGGCCCACGACCACTCAGAGACCTCATGCAAGACTATGGCGGCCACACAAGGCTGAGTTGTTTTTTTTTTAATTTAAACAATTTTTCTTTATGTTTTTTAACAGTTAATTTTACTAGAGAACTGAGTTTTTTTCGATTTTAATTTTTTTAACGTTATTTTTTTGGTTAATTCATTCCCCCCTCTTAATTCTTTCCTTCTTCCCCATATTTTAATTTCTTTTTTTATTTCTTTTATCCTTAAACACATGAAATAATTACTTTTTAATTTTTTTCTTATTCATTTCCTCCTTAAATACATAGGAAAAAATTTCCTCCTAAAACTGATTAAAATAAATTTAATTTAAACTTACTTGAACCTAATCATTATGTCTAGACTTTAATTAATCCTAAATTAATTTTCACTCCATCCTAATTTTAAAATATTAGTTTAACCTAATAGTAAGTATTTCCAATAATCAAATATTATAATAATATTTTTTAATTAATATATTTTATATTTAAAAAGTACCGGAACCATATCAACACAGCACGATACTAAAACTGTATCGTTCTGATCATAAATTGAAAGCTCGAAATTTTAAACCATAGTGTCAACAGATTTGATTCCTAGCATAATAACCTCAAGCAAATCAAACACATACTATCATTGAGAGATATATGTCTATGACAAGGTTATCATATTAAGGTTTACATCATGACTTGTTTTGATAAATTTTGAAATTATGAATTGTAACAAACCGTGAATCATAAGATTCAAATAAAAATTATAAAATATGTGAAAATTTAATTCTATCTTTTTAAAAATATTTTTGATAAGTAAAAGTATCTAAAATAAATTAATATTTTCTTTAATAACATAATAAAATAAATGGAGTAAGTTAATATTGATTCAAGCTAATATATATATATATATATATATATATATATATAGAAGTTAATATTTCTATCATTGACGACGACATAAATTATTCTCTATCATCCTATTAATAATTGAAATGAAACGAGCAATAAAAAGTTTCCTTGTCAAACACATAGAAAAATCATTGTTGTCATGACATGACATATGGCACTATCAATTCTGCCCTTATTGTCATTCTATGGATCAATGTGCAAATTTATTCTTCTCTATTATTAGGAATTAACTATCATTGGCTATTACCAACTCTATATCTCCACTTGGTAAATTTTCTCTATTGTGTCATTGCTAACTTCGAGAATTCACCCTTTTCTACCATTATAATTCTATCATGTAGCATAAAATACATTGTTTTCATTCTTTTATAATATATTTAATTTAGTTTATATTGTGTTTCATTTAATTTCATAGTGGGTTAATTTACTTTTATTTAGTTAGAGTCAGCCTTTAATTATTTTTTTATTTTTAGAATTATATAAAATAAAATTCATATTAAATCAAACTGAATCGTGAAATAATTTATACATAAGAATCATATTGCTTTATAATTAAATCATATTGAATCGTATGATACAAATCGTGAATCATATAATTTTGATAACTAATCTCCTTTGAGTGGGCAACCTCTATGGCAAGAAACTATTTGGGATATTGCGCCCCTGGGACTATGGTGCAGCGATAGGGCCACTAGTCGCTATTCCAGGCATCTGCGGTTCGATCCCCAGTTACGGCGTATTTGCAGGAATTTTTTCTCCAAATGGGGCGCGAACCCTGGGACGCTGGACTTCTAGACCGCCCACCGCGAGCGCTTCCCGATTTACCCTGGTAGCCGGTGGGAAACTTCTATGGGGCCAGGCCAGTCGCCCGAGGTTGGAAAAACCTTGTTAATCATTATTTTTTATTTGGGATATTGCAAGTCATTAGTATGAAAATATTACCTGCAGTGCTCCATTTATTTGTTTCCAATCAAATCATCACTAATGCTAATGATGAAAGTGTGCATAGACCATTAAGAGCATTTAACAGTAAGGACTCACTAAGCCACCAAGTGAAATTAAGTCAATCCACAACACCATTAAGAGCAATTAACAGTGAAGGCTATCTTGCAACCCACTATAGACTTTTTGTGGAATATGAATCAACCCATCATAAATAAAGAGATTAGCTATAAAGCTACAGAGCACAAGAAAGTAGAATAATTGAATAGACGAATAGCAAACAAAAAAAACAGGAAAGTGCAATCAAAGGTAGGACTCTAGACAATGGCATCAATGAGACAATTATCAAATACTTGATAATGCTCAGATCTCGGCCTTCAGCTATATACCCAAAAAGTTGGGGACTCAACGGAAAGGATCATGATGGCAAGTGTCAGAATGGACAATTGATTATGGAAAAACAAACATCTTTTGCGCCAACTCAAAAAGAGAGGTGAAGGGATAAAGAAGGGAATTGACTCAAAGGTCACGTCATCCAAAAAAAATTTAGGATAACTTGTCTTATCCAAGCGATAAAAGACGGAAAAAATAAGTACATTTAAATACTTACAAAGAAAAGGAATAATAACTGAAGGAAAAGAAATATAAAAAAATGTCCTTGGGAGGTAGAGTGGTATGTGATTGACGAGATAACAAACAAAAACATAACAATATTCTAAAGGAGAGAGGAATATACATTTGTAGTAGAGCCAAATTTCAAGCTGCAAAAGCCAAGCCATTATATACTATGAAGGAGCGCATGCAAAATAAATTACTACTATATTATGTTGTAATGGACATTTTATTAGCTTCCCAATGTATATATCATGGTTTGGTCTCTCTTATCCTTTCCTACAATTTATATTTAATCTAGCCTAAAATAATAAAACCTATTCATATTTATAAAAGTTATTATTAATTAATAATATATTGAGTAAGCATTTCTATTTAGTTTAAAACATTTGAAATCAAAAAATGTAGGAAATTACTACTCAACCATTAAATTACAGAAATTACACCAATTAAATAGTTAAGCAATACTTGTAAAAATTTAAATAAGGTTAATCGCTATAAATTTTGATCTTAAACAATACTATGAGTTGTTCAGATAGGAAGGGAAAAAAGGATCAATAATAATATAAATAAGATTTCACCAATCTTAATTAATCAATTATATAAAAGTGCCCAAAAGAACCTATTCTAATAACTTGGTTGTCATAATCAATCACATGTATGACAAAATATAACAATAACGGCAAATAGATGATTTTCAATAGTGATTTATTGAGATTAATTTTATTACATACATAAATTCTAAAAATTGAAACAAACTATGTTATTAACATAGAAGAAAATAGGATGATGCATGTGATCAATGCAAATTGCATACTCATTACAAGTAAATTTATCACAAATGTTACCAAGTAAATTAGTGATAATGCAAGATCGCCAAAATAACCAATCAAATAAAGATAATAAAAGGATATATGAATCAAGCATTGATGCCAACAATCTAATGAACAATTGTTTATCTTGAGAGTACAGAGGCATGCTTTATTTATAATACAAGGTCTTAAAACAAATAGTAATTATCAGACAAACTTTAGATTGTATTAAATGTGTTCATTTAACTTTAATTTAAATTTCAAAATTAACTAAAAATAGAAACATTTAGGTATTTAGGCTCGAAATTTAAATTAAATTTAAAATATGAAACACATCTACTATAATTTAAATCTTGCCTAATGAAAAAATTACTATTTGTTTCTAAGACCTTGTATTAAAAATAAAACTCCTCTGTGTCTCTTAAGTTAAACAATTGTTGATCATTATAGGAAGAAGAGGAGAGTTAACTTCTTTAATGGTGAATTGTTTATCTTCAATTTATCTCATTCTATGGAATGTTGGCATCAAAGTTTGCTTCACATATACCTTCATAATCTTTAGTTGATTGGTGATCTTGGTAATCTTTCATTATCACAAACTGACTTAATTAAATTTTTGATAAATTGCCAACTTTAGTGTGCATAATTAGTATGACATTTACATTAATCACATGCTTCATCCTATTATCTTTCAAGTTAATATCATATGCATTTAACCAAATTGATGTAAAGGATTCATGAAATTATTTTTTCAATTTTCAAAAATGATGTATTTAGTAGAATTAATATCAATAAGTCACTATTGTAATCTATTTGTTATTGGTATTATTATATTTCGTCATTAGTGTATAACATTTAATCTAGTTAATTTGTTCTACTACATGTGATTAATTAAATTGTCCAATTAATTTGTATAGGATCTTATGGGCAGTTTTATATAATTGTTTAATTAAGATTGAAATTTAATTATGCTACTGATTATTTTTTTCGCTTCCTATCTAACATGCCAAAATATTTTTTAAAACCAAGATATTGTAATTAATTCAATTTAAGTTTTTATAATGCTATGCACCTAACTATTTAATTTTTGTATTTTCTCACTTTAATTTAATGACTAAATTATAATCTTATACAGATTTTGATTTCAAATGTTTTAAACTAAATAAACATGCTCAGTCAATAGTTAGTTGATAATGACTCTAATAAATACATACATAAGCTTTGTCAAGCAACTTACAAGATTTTATTAATTTAGGTCATGATTAAGTATAAATTGTAGAAAAAAATTAGAAAGAATTGGCCCATCACATATAGATTGGAGGCTAATAAATCATCCGTCACAATAGAATAACATAGTAACTTATTTCGCATAAGAAGTTAAATAATTCCTTTTTATTTTTATGTTATCTTGCTCTTGATAATCAACTTCATGTTCTTATTAATGGTATACCCAAATACTCATTTTACCCTACAATGTGGTAAATCAAGATTGGTAGATTATGTTACATGGTAGTTCCTTATTGGGACCTCAGTAGTCAAACATGGCAACAACAAGTTTACTGCATGAATTTGTGGCACATTGCGGTAGGTGTGTATACCACTCCAAAGGAGTGCCAGCAATTCTCAACGAGTCACTCATGTCTTGGATTTGCATTCCATATTCTTATAGTCTTATGCTTTCATTGTAAAATGCACCACTATTGCTTTTCTTAATCACTTCTATATATTTTATTTGATCTTACATTTATTATATAATTACATTTGTCCTCAATTGCATAAACAATTTTTTAGATAACAATGAACGGCATAGTGAGCTTATTGTGAAAAAAGAGCAAGGTAGAGACATTGCTATCTTCTTTTAGTTCACCTTATGTAATAATGTCATGATCACTTGTTATCAGACTTGTCAAGACTTGCTAAGCAATTTGTTTCAAACAAAGACTTTATGACAACTTAATTAGTATCATAGCCAATCTAATTGAAACCATGTTGAGGCGTTGGAAATGATGGCATACGTGATAGTGGAGCCATCATTATGCCTCACATGCCAATAAATAGTGATGATTCAAGCCTGAAGTGGGGGAGATTATAACACAGAAATTTAGCCTCACGTGGTGAATTGTGGGTTAATAGAGGAGTTCGATATGATTAGATAAGTTTAATATTATTAACTTGGACTTAAGGATTTTAGATCAATGGTGCAGTCTGACAAGTTAATAAGTGAGTTCTCTCATCTAAATGGATATAGAAGGAGATAGACTCGGCGCCTCACCCTACCATGGTGCACATGATACATGACAGGGATGAGGCCATGTCATGATTGTATGTTTGATGGTGATTTTGGCTGTGAGGTTGGTATTCATGAGAGTACAAACACATGTATATGGCACCATGGGATAGCTCCTCAGATCTGATACTTCATCAGAAAGGAGCAGCTATCTTAGGGCGCATGAAGTTACGTAATTGATGATATATTTACCCTTCATCAAAAACATAAATAAATAAACTCCACTTTTATGGATAATTACAATCACTTAATGGATATATTTTGTTACCTTTCCCTAGGAAAGAGAAAGTAGTAGATGATCAGTGTCTATGATAATATGAAACATCGAACGGTACAAAAAAAATAAGGCAAAATGAAATGATCAGTTATTAGTGCAACTAAACCCAAGCATTCTCTTTTGGTATCGGATACTAAATAAGAAAATGACGGTTCCAATTCATTAGTCTCATCCAAAGCATAACAATTAAAATAAAAGGCGATTTTTCTGATGTAGTTCCTACCTGACCCATTGAATGAGAATTCCAGGCTGATAAACCTTATGTTTGCTTATAATTAAAAGGTTAACTTAAATATTTCGATCTCGTAGCATAAAAACTGGCATCCGCAAGAATCGAGAATTGGGAGGGGGGAAATGCAAACAACACAAGAAAGAAACAACAACCAAAATCAATATTTACACTCTGAAGAGAAATTCGCTACAAAATAAACAGGAACTCCGACTGACAAGAAAGAAATAAACAGCGTAAGGAAAGAGGAAGCAGAAGCCAGTGCAGAATCACATACCCGGGTTCGTGATTGAGGACATCGCAGATCTCAAGGTTTATCGACCAATCCGGACCGACGAGCATGTCGCTCGTGGCTCGATCCACCAGAGCGGCCGCCATCGCCGAAGCCCCAAAACCCCAGACAACTAACCGAAACTATCAAGGAGGATGCGGCTGGAAGGGAATTAACTCGAGAGGGGGATCGAGATGGCGAAACGGCGGCGAAGGTGAATCCCTAAGGAAGAAGACTGCGCACACAACTCAAATTCGCTTTCCCCTTATCTTCGAGAAAGAAGGCAAGTCGGCGTTGTCTTTTTTTATTATTATTTTTCTTCTTCTTTTTTTTAATTTGTTGGGCCGCCCGCCAATGACATGTTCTTATGTGTTGACATTGGATTGGCTGTTTCCTTCAGTTCTCACACAGGAATATCTCCGTCTCATTGTTCTTCTGTGGAGGGAAACCCGATCCGATTCAGTATTTATGTATTGATCGTATCCTAACTATCATATCTTAAATTACCTTATTCGTACCGATAAATCATACAAAACATTATAAAATTTGTATTAGTGATTTTAGGAAATGACAACTTACGTTTTGGACAAACTTCCTAAACATAAATTTACATAATTTTTAAAAAGTCCAAATGAACTATTAAAGAGAAATTGATTCATAACTTCAGTCCTTGATAAGCCCAATCATGGAGTATGAGCGCGTCCTTGTCCGTTCAAACAAGAAATCAAAATTGCTACTCGGGCAAATTGTGAAATGGTTAGGTGCAACTAATTTTCTCTCAAATAAGAATCAAATATAAGAATATTGAATAATCTATATTGCTTTCTAATTTATCACAATGAATAGTATGAAATTTTCATTCGGCGGACTAATTATCCTAAGGATTTTTAAAAAAACAATCAAAATTGATTCTATGTATGGGATTTTTCCTCTAATGGATAGCGGACCGTCTAGATAGACCGTCATGAGTATCTTTCAATTTTAGTCAAAATTAATTGAATAGAGCTAAAAAATTTAAAAATGGTATGGAATCGGATCTTATGTGTTCGTCTAGTTCTCCTGATTATATTTATGTCATCAAATCTCAATTTGACTCATTACATTGAGAATAATAATTTTTTTAATATAAATTAATTTTTTTTAAACAAATGATCTATATTATTAAAAAAAATTATATAGCAATCGATCAAGAGGTAAATGTAGAAGGGTAAAATAGACATGGGAATATAATTTGATAATTTTAAAATTTGAATATGTAATTTGGATATTTCTTAACATCATCTAAGATATGTAAAAAGTTCAAATGAACAATTAAAGAGAAATTGATTCATAAATTCATTCCTAGATCAAGCTCAATTATGGAGTAAGAGCACGGCCTTATCCATCCAAATAAAAAATCTAAAAATATTTTTTTGATTTTGAATCAGGCCAGTCACTTCTGTATTAATCAATGTAAATTGAATACTTCAATAAAAAAATTAAATTTATTTTCATATATGAAAATTTCCCACTTAGTAGGGAATGAATAAAAGTGAATTATTTGAATAAATCACGAGTGTATTTCATATATGAAATTTTCTCATTAAATAGCGAATGTGAAAAAGTGAACTATTTGAATAAATACTAAGTGTATTTCAATTTATCTTGATTGTTAATAAAATAATTTTCAAGAAATCAAATATATCATTTTCGTAGATTTGAAGAATTAGACGGTGTCAACTTTAAAAAAAAATTTAAAAGATACAGAATTAGGAAAAGACTAATCACACTGACGTATCAATGGGGATTGATTTGCATTCGACCAGACAATATGGAACAACGTGCTCACAATCCTTTTGATCAAATAAACAAATTAAATTTCGATAAATAATTTATTCTCATATATCTACAACAAACACAGTTAAAGGCTCTATTAGTAGCATGTTGCCTTCGAAACTATGGTAGCAGCGAAAAAGTAATTAATTATCATCTCAAATATTCATAATTTCATCCCTTAACTACGACGTATTTTATAAAAAAAAATTTTGAAACATTGGACTTCTGAATCGTCCGTCGCGAGCACTTCCCGATTTACCCTGACGATCAGTAAAAACTTTCCGTAGGACCGGACCGGTCATCGAGGTTGAAAAAATCTCATTAATCTCTATTGGTAGCATGCTAAGTCAGTATATCCGTCATTTTCACGTGCTAGTCGTACTGTCTAAATTAGTTATTTTCATAATTTATCTTTTCTGTATTGATCTTAGAACGAATTGACAGGAGTGTCAAGATGAGCGAATCATTTTTTGTCATCACCATTGATCGCATGCTGCTATCCCAGGATGAAGAATAGTTTTCGCATCAAAGACAGTCTGATAGAAAAATAAGTACAAATGTGAGGGTATAATTTTGCAAACCCAAATGGTCGCATGCTGCTATCAAAAATATTACTGATCAGAATATTGGTAGAGTTACAACTATTTCTTCACATTCCATGAAACCAAAGAGTACAGTTAAAGGCTCGATGAATGACCAGTGAGGGCTTCATCACCAGGGAATGAAAGTCTTGGAGTAGACCGGAATCACAAAATTCATCTCCAGAGTGATCAAGCAGATCTTTGAAAGCTTCGACTTTTCTGTCAACCAACAGTTTTCTCTCAACGTTCACATGAAGTCATCTTCAAGTTCTTGCAGGGATTTATTAGCAGATGCAATCTGCTTGTTGGATGTCATCTTCTCAGAGACCATCAGACTCTTGTAGCTCCTTACCTCTGCTTGTTTTTCCTTTTCAAGCTTCTGCAATTCTTCCCTCTTCTTCTGCAAGGCCATGAAAACGAGGCACTGAGGAAAATAGATTTCTGGGACTGCATGTAATTGAGCAATTAAAATTCAAGGAACTGAAACATTCTTTAGTCGTTCATGCAGAATAAGATAACTCATAGCACAAATTGAACCCCATGAATAATTGAATATAGAGGAAACCTAGCGGTACTTGACAGAGCTGCCTATCGTCCCCAATTAACAATTTCCAAGTATGTCGATCAAATGTGCTTATTCGTTAAAAGTGAAAAAACGACTCACTTTATCCTTTATCTGGGCCTTCCTTTCTGCTCTTTCTGCAACATTGATAGCCTCTCTCTCAGCTTCAAACAAAGAAAGTCAATTGTCACGCTCAAACAAAATACCAATATATGTACGGCAAAGAAATATAAAAGCTAGTTACAAGTGATTCTCTTCTACAGCGCACTTCAAATGAAATACAATGACAGTGTGGAAAAGAGAAAATTCAAATAACAATGTTTTGCAAAGTGCAAACTCTGCCATGCTTGCAATATAAGCTAAAGTCTCTCAACTTATAATTATATCATATTAATCAATATAATGTCTATTGCCTTCATATTTACCCAACAATTTCAACTGCAAATTGATACCTTTCAAGTCTGGTTTCCTCTCAACCTTGGTCTTGTTCAACCTGTTAACTACCTCATTTATGCGTTTTTCTACCTTGACTGTCTTAACCTGTCAGAATAAACAAGGCCAGTTACAGACACTTCAAAAGAAGGAAGACAAAGCCAGACATATCAAACCAAATTTCATTTCAAATAACAAACAAATGTAATCACAATTACAATATAACCATCTCCATAGTCCAGACTATCAAAAAGGGTAATTGTGCATAAGGAAAAAAAAACTAAGTTGATCCGAATAGATCAAAACAAAATCAAATTAAAATACAAAAAAGACAACCGCACATCAAGTAAAAAATATCAGAAAAATCTAATGTAGCATAGTACATAAATGGTGCTAAAAGGATATCCGAATTTGGAACATCAAGATTTTAGTTTAAGATACTTCCTGAATAAAGTCAGCGTTTTTAGAGCACATGGCATTTTTAAGGCATGAAGGTAGCATAAAGCTGAAGGCTATATGCATCTTGTATGAACTGACTAAAGCTGGAACTATGAAGGATGAAGACTAGAGTCCAACTATAACAATAAAGAAAAAAAATGAACTCTGTTATAGGATGCACAAACAATAACCAACGAAATTTAAAATGACATGCCACAGAAATGAAAGATTAGAGATAACGAGTATAGGGGTTTAGTGCACTGATTTTTCTCTTACCTAGATTTATCTTAGAATTTATAGTCTATCAACCTGAGAAAATTTTACCAAACTGGTCAAGAAGTTCCTTTGACTAATGTGAAAGTGTTTTTTCTTCTCGTGTGTGAAGTAACAAAAATACCAAGGGTTAATGGACGTAAAAGAAGATCCTGCTTGAACCATGCATCACATATGACTCTGTGCTTAACCATATTATTTGCTTCCCTCTTTTGTGTACTTTCTCCAGAGATTCGTAACATGAAAAAAGGGAAGCACAGAATTCATTGAATCAAGTGTCCCTCAAGAGCCGAATGCCTAGCATGAGATGTTTCATGCTTCCCTCAAGGGCATCTATTACAATTATTGAAGGTGCTCAACAAGGATTAACTTGAAGGTATAAGGACTTGTTTCTTTTCAATCAAGATGGGCTAAGTCCATAGGACTTGAGGTATAAGACTTGTTCTTTTCAATCAAGATTAGGAGCTAAGTCCATATTGGTTACCATTGACTCACCATGTGACAAGATTTTCTTCTTCTAGGTAATCGTTGACTGAAATTTCACTTGTTTCATCCTTTATACTTGTATCATATAATATTTGTTATCCTTAAGTTTGAGATCCCACTTTTTCAACCGTTATACTTCTATTGTATAACATATAATCCATCTTTCTTCTTCTTCTTTGATAATCATTTCAGTTTAGTTTCTAATATATCGGCTTCAATTTAATTTTTATTGGATTAGGTTTACTTTAAGGGGAGCCTTAGAGCAATAGTAAAGTTGTTGTCATGTGACGTAGAGGTTACGAGTTTGAGTCTCTATAATAGCCTCTTGCAAAGCAAGATAAGGCTACGTACAATAGACCCTTCCCCGGACCCCGCATTAGTAGGAGTTTCATGCACCCGGCTACCCTTTTTTATTAGATTTACTTTGAATTGGTTAGATTTAACATTTAGTAGGTTTTCTTTTTGTTTTTAGAATCATAAAATATAATATTTGAACTGAATTGCAATCAAACTTTATTGTCACCGTTCTTTTGGTTTCCGATTCACATGTAAGAGTGATATCATTTCCAATTCACAAGTATGAACCGTATTTTTTTTTTGGTTCTATCTGATTCATATGTAAGAATCATATTGTTTCGAATTCATATGTAAGAACCATATAATTTCTAGTTCATGTGTGGGAACCATATTGTTTCTGGTTCTTATGTAAGAACCATATCATTTCTGGTTCTTATGTAAGAAATTCTTGGTTCGCATGTAAGAACTCTCTGGTTCATATATATGGATCATTTTGTTTTACATGTGCATCATAACGCATTAGATAATATGAATCATGAATTGTACATTCTAACAATTATGATGGTTAGTGGAATGTTGAATCAATACATAAAGGGGTAGATGTTTATTGATTCTTTTTTACCTAGGTTCATTTTAGAATTTAAAGCCTACATCAAAAAATTTACTAAATTGGTCAAAAAACTTATAGAATGTGTACCAAGTAAAAAAATCATCTTGTGGATGCATCATAACAAAAACCCTGATAGATTTTATGACAATAGACTATACGAGTCCTTGCTTAATAGCATTTTAGTTTCTCCTTTCTATGTTTAGTGGTTTTTCATCATCACTACGAATCTCTAGAAATTACCGTCATAACACCGAAGACTAAAAGGGCAATCATGGTTTGAAATCTCATACCATGCCAGGTGATACGAAACATATTATTCTGATAAATAACTGGAACTTGATACTACTTGGCACTAACAATATATCTTATGTCATTGTGTCAATCATGTCAATGAATATTGACTTATGCCAACACTCAACATCCAATGGGATGCTACAACAGAGGATAAGATGAATTGAAACAATGTTATTATTTTTTAAGCTTGTGTCCATATATAATATCAAAATTGTATAATTTCAGATGTAACACAAACTCCAAACTCAAGTATATAGTTGTCTAATCTTTTAGTTTTGTCATCTTTATCTCCTTCCTCCTTCCTCCGCCATCCTCCTTCCACTTTCCACCTCTAATTTTCCACCAGCAGAGTACATCAAAGCGTTGGCACAATATCGAAACATTATTGTTCTAGTCAAAGAGCAAAACTTCTACACAACTGCACAGTTCAAGATTTTGAACCTTAAGGGAAATATAGAAGGGAAAAAAAGCATTATTTTCCTTTTAGTTGCATTAAGAGGTGCCCTTGAAGAGTTGAGTACCTAGAGTGAGGTACTTCATGCTTTTGGAAGGTGCTCACCTAGGATAAGCTTGATACCATCTAGCCTAGCCCTGCCTTACCAAGCCGCCTAGGCAAGTAGCCAAGAGGCCACTGATATCATTGCATTAGATCATAACTTAGGCCTCCATATCACTTCACAAATCCAATAAATTTACATTAAATCTCATTTCATTTCAATGAACAGGAACACGGTGAGGTCCTATGATGTGACCATAGTTGAAGAGTGCATCATAAACTATTAGATCCAAATGGTTACTAGAATAATAAAGACTTCAGCTAGTAAAATGTAAATTTTAAGTTGATCATTTCAGATGAAACTTTGCAAGTGAAGAACATTGAAATTCCATGCAAGCCAACATATAATATTGAGAAAGATACAGCCATCACGTGCGCAAAAACATGTAGCTTTACCAGCTTAGGATTGTGAAAACCAACTTGGCCAACATCCATGGAAGGGGTTTTCTTCAAATTATACCATGGTGTATAAACAACATCAAGGTTGTTCATCTTATTGCCTGCAGAGAAATACACAGGATCATAAAATAAATGTAACATATTTTCTAAAATTTTACAGAAAAGGAAAGGCAATGTTCTTCTATTATATATTACCTTGTATTGAATTAGCTTTGACAAGCTGGGTACAATCTTCCAATAAACCTTCACTTATATCATCAATAGTCTGGCCCTTGTTCAGTCTCAAATAAACATGTGCAGAAGACATTTTGTCTACATGAAACCTACACTTATAATGATGCTCAGTAAGCATTTAAAATTCTTGCAGACGCATTAATTTCTTGGAATGATAGCCAAACTGAACCATCATATCCTAGCACCACAAAGGAACCATAGAAGCCTACAATGTATACAGTATTCATCAAAGAATTTGATAAGAGAGGTACTTAGGAAAGATGGAAAAAAAGATGGGACAGTAACCAATCTAATAGCAACCAACCTGACAAAGCAACAAAAAAATAGTTAGCGAAAAATTAGCTTCTCATTAGTTAGCAAAAATATTGCAACCAAATTGAATAAGTTACTCTATAGGAGGGGAAATGCAGCCTACTGGTATAATGGAAGCAATAAAATTATCTTATTCTAACTCTCTCTATCTCCCTTGTTCTCTCTCTTTCTACAGTTTGTGCATCTAGCCGGCCACCTCTGCTTCTTGCAACTTAGCTACCCTGGCTTCCAAGGGGGAACTGAAAGTCACTGTTCCTACTTTTGAGCTCAAATTGAAGCTCAATTGCCTGTAAACTTGTTTCTAAGCTCGTGTCCACAACAAGTTAGTATCAGAGATAGCCATGGGTGTTAATTGCCAATTAAGCATGCTGGAGTTTATGGAGGAAATAAAAGAAGAACGAGCCAAGGGTCGAGAAGAATGTGCAAGGTTAGCCGCCCAAGTCTTGACAATAAACCAGGATTTGTAGTCCCTTTAGACCTCTACATGAATAAGAGACGACGATAGCAGTGTATGAAGCCTCTAATGGACCATAAGCACCATAGGGCATCAACGAAACTGAGGAAGGGAACCCTTTCTCCTTGGAGTGCCTCCCCTAGTGATTGTAACATCAAGCCCCGAGGTTAGACTCCACTAATATGATCGGAGAAGAAGACTTGTTCACATGGTTATTATGGTGTGGTCACTTCTTCATACAACATCAGGAAATAAATATGAAAAAATTAACATCATCTCTTACCACATAGAAGGAAATGCACGAGCATGATTCTTAAAAATTGAGAAGGGTGGAAAGAATTCAAGGAGCTCTGCTACAATCACTTGAAACCACCAGATCAATATGGGATGTTAAGAGAACTAACCAATCTCCGACATACATGCTCAGTCAATGAGAACCTGTGCTAGTTCGAGTGCTTACTTACTTATGTAGGACCCTTACTAACCAACTAAGAGGTGGTCCTTTTCACCTCTAGGCTATTGCCACACCTACAAATGAATGTTAAGGGCTTAAGGCACATCATCGAAAGTATCACACTGGTGTATCACGTCTCACCTGCTTCTATGAACAAAAAATATTGGAGATCTAAAGAATTGACAACATTGCAAGGCAAAAAAATTATCTATCTGATGCTTGAACAATTTGAGGTGGTCAACCAATGTGCAAGAGATCTCTTCTTCAATTATGGCGAACCATTCTCATTGGAGAACAAGTGCAATTGCTTGTTCATGTCAGATGGAGTAGATGCTCAAGAAGGCTCTCGAATATCCAATAGTGTCCATCAAAGGGATTCCTTAATCTCAACTAATGCAAGAGTCAGCCATCATTTGCTCACATATTGTCTCGGTCCTCATTAACTCAAGAAGCACACACAATTTAATCAACGACAATTAGCTACCAAACTAAAGTTAGAATGAGATGAGAAGCCAAATTATTCGGCAAGGATCACTAATTGAAAATGACTGCAAAGGATTAGGTTTTTGGTCCTCACCTTATGTATTTCGACACCAGGAGCCTAGAATTTACAACATATGGATAGTAAGTAAAGTTAAAAGGCACTCGACGACGATCAAAGCAGAAACCCAACCCTTAGAAGATGGACATAACCAAAACACTAAATAAGCTGAACTCCAATTACCCATGGACCAGTCCTATCCTTGTGACCACAGTAGAGTCCCTAATTCAATTCCCATTATGATAATCCTCAAATTCTCTTAAATTATATGACTGGCAAGATTTGGTCCGTACAAGAAAAGTTATGTAATGAAACAAATTACCATGCAAACAACAGATAAAATGTAGCATAGCAATTGGCATGACAAGAGCTGGACAAAGACTGACTACAGATGCAAACTCGCAATCGACTATGAATATGCAATCACATCGGAATTTGAGATGAAGACAACAAATAGATATATACGGAACCATCGACTACAAGATTAAGTAATCAACATTATGGAAAAAGGTAATTACCAAATGTCTTCGGGGAAACCATACTTGATGAGCTCCTCGTTCTCGTGCTTGTCCAACCCCGTGAAGATGGTGTAGTCCCCAACATCCGGGCGGGCTTTGAAGTAGAAAAACCATCCTTGCCTCTAGCTTCCAATCCCCGCTACCTGCACAAAAATAAATAAATAAATAAATAAAATAAAGGTAATTTGGTAACCTAACCTACCCTCTCGCCGCTCTTGAATTAAAATCGAAGTAACGATTTGAACAACGCTGCAAATATTAGTGTTTCCGGGTTTCAAGGGGCAGAGATTTATCACTCCCGGATCACGTAGGCGAATCGAATTCGGCCGACGGTGGGTCAGGCCAACGGATTCAATCGGGAATAGGGTGTCGTGGAGGTTTGGGGATGAGAAGGAATTGGGAGGAATTTGTTCTTCCCTATCAATAAGATTCAACACAAAGCGGCGGCGACGCAAACGAATAAGAGATTGAAAAGTGATTCTGTCTAGGAGTGGTGGAGAGCGGAGCACTAGTGAAATGGCTTGACTATTGACTAGATCATCGTGACCTAGAGGAAAACGAGTAGGACTGTCGGAACCGTCCCATCACCGAAATTATCTGCAAAGAGATCGGAGGTGCCCCAAAATTTAAACCTGTCTGAAACGATGGAGAGCAGAGCGCCAGTGAAGTAGTTTGAATATTAACCAGATCACCATAGCTTTGAGAAAAACGAGTAAGACCGTCGGAGCTGCCCCGTCGCCGGAAGTACTTGCAAAGAGACCGGAGGTGACCCGGTCTTGCACTTTGACGCTAATTAGATCTCTAGAAAATGAAGAAAATATACAATATAAGAGACTAAAACAAATAAAAATAAATTATCTCAGTTTCATAGACTTAGTAGAATTCCTCCTCCTCCTCTTCTCGAGCGAGCTCCTATATATGTAGAAGTAGACCCGACCACGGTTCAGAACCGCCGGTTCGACGGTTCGGAACCGCCGAACGTTCGACGGTTCGGAACCGCCGGTTCGACGGTTCGTGGGAGGTCGACCCTTAACCTTAACCGCCCAAGACGGTTACGGTTCACGGTTCGGAACCGCCGGTTCACGGTCCGGTTCACGGTTCGCCACGGTTCGTCACGGTTCAAGATTATTATATTAAAAAAATTAAAAATTAAAAATTAAATTAAAAAAAAAATTTTATTAAAAAAGGGCTTGCACTTATATAAGTTGCCTACGTATCCTCTTAGGGTATAGGGGAATCAAAGCCCACGTAGTTCTTTTACATTTTTACCCTTTTACATTTTTATATTTTTACCCTTTCTCACTCACTTGCATTTCCTCCCGTTCCGTTGTATTTGTTCCTTCGGTATCAAATTCTTCGACTTCGTCTTCTGAAGTTGCATTCCTTGGATTCGCTTC